>JAWWES010000030.1:1235815-1280139 GCA_035583135.1 Lophotriccus pileatus | reverse complement strand
TGGTGCCTCCTCTGGCCTCTCTGCAGCAGCTCCATGTCCTTGCTGTGCTGTTCCCAGGGCTGGAGCAGCTCTGCAGGTGGAGCATTTGTGGAGGCAAGTGAAGGCACCGAGAGGACCACATGGCTTGGCAGGCTGGCTGCCCAGGAGGGCGATGGCACCAAGCGCACTTAAAGGAAGCCAACAACCTTATTCACATCATCTCCACTTACCAAAGCAAGTGACTCACCGGGGCACTGAGTGAGATTAAAAAGCACTGAAAACATGGCATGTGTAACTTCATTTCTTACAGAGGCATCACCAAGCCATTATTTACTAAGCTAACTAATTAGGCAGCCAGCCTTGCAGATAATAGGAATGCATTAAAGTATTTAAAATTCCAGCACAAGCCTGACACATACAAAGTGGCTGCCCTTCTTCAAAAGAAAACAAATGTCAAAGGAAATAAACCATTTAGGAACAGTCAGCACATCTGAGGTGGAATGGGAAGGTGGCATCAGTGTTCAGGAAAAGGAAAGAAAGGAAAGCAAAGCAGAGTATGATGGGATGCAGAGGCATTTTCAGATTTTTATTGTATCAGCCTCTACTTGCTAAGAAATCATTAGACAGATGATGTAAATTAGCATTAGATAGATGATAAAGTAACAGCTACCCAAACCAAATAGAATTAATATACAGAACTGCAAAATCTGGCACAGAAAGCCATGGAAATTGAAGGTACTTCAACTGACAGTAATCTGCAAAACCCAGCTGGTTAAATTCAGTTTTACACCAAGAAATAAGCTGTAACTGAATGCACACTTCACTGCAGTCTAGCACTGAAAGCACCCTTCCCTTTACATAGGCACTGCTCCAGGAGTGGGTAATATAACCAAAGTCACAGAGCAAGTTGACAAAACACAGAGTAACTAATCCACTGGAAATAACACCAGGAATACTCCCAGGGGATACAAGTGTCTGTGTACACTTGATGTAGTTGTGCTCTCTCAAAAGCACTTCCTGAAGTCCAGCTGAGGGTACCCATAATTTGGGAGGGAGTGAGGGGAAAAGTGTTTCCACAGCACTGCAAGAACTGACTGGGATAAAAATTGAGAGGTGGTTTGGAGAACCTTTGGAGCACCTGTCACCAAAAAGGCAGTTTTACACTCTGTGAACAAGCCTTATGTGAGTACAGGGAGAGCACCAGGACATGCAGACTGGCTTAATTATCACCTTGTTCACTGCACACCCGTTCCTCACAGATCTCCCCACGTGCTGCTCCCATAGCTGAGTCCCTGGGTGTCTGCACGTCCAGGAGCAGCCCGTCAGGGTGAGGAAAGCTGTGTGTGGCAACAGATCAGCAGGAGCCCACAACACCCAGCTGAGCCTGGGCAGCCACCTCGCCTGCAGCTACCAGGGAGCCCACCCTCCCAACCCCAGGACATCACCTCCTGTATTTGTTTGTGAAGACCTTGCCTTCCTCAGCTAAGAGGTCCCACAGGAACAAATGTGCCCATCTTGTAAGCCATCAGCTCTAAAGGGGTCAACTGCTCAGGTAAGAGGCAGAAGGGCTTTCAACTTCTTTCTCCTCAGTTATTTCTGCATTAACTTCTCATTTTCTTGGCTTTTTTCAGTCCAGTGACCTCTAGAACTGGGATTCTTTGACTCCTGGAGAGATGCCCAAAAACTCATTCTGCCTCTAAGGAAATTCACAATTTGGCATTTAAGGGGAACAGTATCAAGTGATATGGCTGCAGTCTTATTTTGTGCTTGATATCAGAGCTCTCGAGTCACCTTCTTCCTCCAAAATGACTCAATAAAGACAGTCCTCAAAGAAGAGGCTCAAAGGCACAGCAGGGACGAGCAGGCCAGCCCCACATTACCCATTTCTCCCTTCACAATCCAAGATGCTGAGTGGTGAGGTGTGGGGATACACAGACCCTTTGGAAAGGGAGAAATGAAGTTGAAGCCTCAGATGCAGAAGTCACCTGGGCAACACCACATGGCCAGTTGCTCAACCTCCACACAAGCAGAATAAATTGCATTAATTCTGGGGTTTGGTCCAGAGGCTCTGAATAAAATTAATGCATACTTAAAAGCAGTGCACAGTATTGGGTTAAAAAACACGGGGACAGCACGGAAATGGAGGTATCTGACTTGGGCACATTCACAGCTGCTGAGAAGCCTGGAGAAGCATCCATCAAGACCTTGCAACACAAGACACAGGACAAACTCTGTGTGCTACAAACGAGTCCCAGGGTTATATTCCTACTCTGGAAATGGGATTTCTTTAAAAGCATCATATGCCAATGTTGCAGGTCATAAGTTAATATCAGAAAAGAAACTTCAAAATAAAGTCTCAAGCATATAATGAGATGGGTGTCTTGAAGAAACTGCTGGAAGATAGTTCAGGGTATCCAGCATTCCTTAATATTTCTGTCTGTATTTTAATTTTGAGAGATATTAGGCAACTACATTCATATAAAGACAATATGAAAAAAAATTAACAATATCAAATTATTTAAAGTCTTGAATAGTTTAGGATAGTCAGTGTCCCCACACCCCCAAACTGTCCCTATATACAGTCTCACAGACAAATTTTGATCTGTTATTGTATTTAAAAAAAAAAAAAAAAACAACAAAAAAACCAAACCAAACCAAACCAAACCAAACAAAAAAAAAAAAAGGGAGAAAAGGGTGCCTGTCTCATTTGCAGGGGAGAAGTTTAGTCCAAAATTCAATCAAAGGCAACAAAAAGTACCTTTATTTTTTTTTTCTAAGGGATCCATCTTTTAAATACAAGGTCAAAATAAATTCCCTAAAGCCCAGCAGCTGAAAAGCAAGCTAGAAGGACACTCTGGAGGAGATCTGAAGCACAAAGGGCCAGGTGCCCACAAACCCCCACCCCAGGGCACCTGAGCTTTGCTGAACTGATCTGAGGGTCTGCAAACACCCAGACTGACCTGTCCTGCACCCCCAGGAACTGTTGCTCGTCTCTCTGTTACTCCACTGCACATTCCCACATCATCCGTGTTTTCTTTGCCCCACAGATACGTCACTCTCAAGATATCACACCTATGAAGCTGATCCACTTCTAAACATAGAACCTTCTGTTTTCAGAGCCTTCATGCCCCAAAGAGCTACCAGGCTTCATTTCCCCAGATCTTTCTGCAGATTTCATAAAGTAACTGATAACGTCAATTCAAGTTATCATACTTGGTAAACCACAGCTGACAGCACCTCAGGCACACTGAAGGGATTCTGAGCTGAGAAGCAACATGTTTTGTCTGGCCACATCCAGCAGCAGTAGAGCACCTAATGGAAGGCAAAACCCTTGTTTCATGACATCAGAGGTTAACACAGAAGCCAATAATCCACAAGTAGCAGCACATGGCACAATGTTTGTGTTCAACCTGACACAGACAGTAAAGAAAGGCACCCTCCATTTGTGAAAGGCACAAGTATTTTGTGAAAGCAAGCTCACAGCCATCTGACTTTGCTTCTTCAATGTCTGCTGCTAATTTTGCACATGCCCTGGTTTTCCCCTTGTGGCCTGATGCTGAGGGAAAACTTTTTCAGTTGGCACTGAGAAAAATGCACCTTTTAGCCCAGCTTTGCCAGGCACTCCCGGCCTGACAGTCTGTGGTTTGCTGCTGTGATTGTACAGAAACCACTTTTCTAGAATGCCTGTTCAGCAAGAATAATTTTTGAGTATACAGTCTCCAAAGTCATGAAGTCAGTGTTTTCACAGAGCTGGAGCAGAAGGCTTTTAACCCTGGCATACACAAGCTGGCTCTGCTGTTTGCCCTCTACCTCCTGTCCCTCCTGCTAAAGGAACATGCCCTGGTGCAGACCACAAGGAAGCCAAAGTTCTGTCCTCTGTTTCAACAGCTTTCCAAGATACAGCTTAACCCTCATCCTTTCCTCAGACATGAGAAAGATTAAGTCACTCTTCTGCCTCTATTTAAATTCCAGAGGGCTGCCACTACTTGGATAAGCCACAAATGCTAATTATTCTATATTGATTCCGTTGACTTTCTGGGACAAAGAAGGTCTAAAGCTCCAGGACACATTATGAGCATTAGAGAACATCAGCTTTTTCATACAGGATAAACCAGGTTAAGCAAGAGCACAGTCTAGATAATAAATCCACATCCAGAACAGAATATCCAGGTTTCCATCAAGACCTCTAACACTTGTGGTACAGTCTGTAAATAAGATGAATTGATACCAGACAGTCATAGGGACAGAACTGTCCTCATTCTCTCCATTATCTCCTGAATTCCATCTTGCAGATGGACAGGAACTCAATCCAGTTTTTATTAGATCAAGGCAGGAGAGAAAAGGGGAAGTTCAGGACTTGAGATGCAAATATTTTGTTACAAAACAGGAGCCGTAGTATTCCAGCTTTGTAACAATTCCATCATCCCTCTCCTCCAACAAGAGAAATTTAAAAGCCCAGTTGTGTGTGTAATACTTCTGCACACTGAGAGCATGATCCTGCTGGAGGCTAAAAGACTGTTTATCCACAGATCAGCAGACACTGCAAATGTACATGCTCCATTCCATCCATACTCCTTGATTTTGACTTTCAGAGACTACTGAAGTATCACCAAATGGAGTTTCATTAGGAGTGATTATATATTTAATCTTACATGGGCAGATAAAGTTCAAATATTTGCCTACAAAACAGTACAATTCAAATGATTTAAGTCATGATCCACAAAATGTTAAACAGAATCAGTGCATAGCATTACAGCATATTTATGTAAAATGATTTACAGCTCAACAAGAGTAAAACAAGTAAAACGCTGCTAGATGCCAACCACCACATCAGAAACAAGTGTGTACACATGATTTCAGGTCTTCTTTCCACCACCTTAAATGTTATTTCATCAACATTAGAATTAGAAAGGTCTGGATTTATAAGGTAATATGAGAAGATCAGTTATGTTACACGTGCTAACATTAAAGATAGACAAGTCTAACAAGAAAGGAACAAGAAAGTTTCACCAGTAAAAAACTAAAGGGGTAGGGAAGGAAAGGAGGGATCAAGTAGGTTGGAAACTTCCACTGCCACAGGTATTCACAGGACTCAATTCCCACATTTAGAGACGGTATCAGAGTTCAGTTCTGCTGCACACATGGGTGCAGTGAGCACTGTAAGTGAGGGCAGCAACCTTCCTCCTTTTACATATACTAAGAGTCTACAAGAAAAGTGCTGCAGAGCACGGAAAGGCTGCAAGGGTGAGTCCTGCTGTACAAGGCAGCTCAGACTCAGTCCCAGCTACTGTCAAATCTATTCAGTGTAAGAGTTCTCTCTAGCAGCTCTGCACCAAGCGAGCAGCAAAGGCTGAAGACAGGGGATGGAGAGCAGCAATAATTTAAGATTTCAATAGACTGCTAAGCTCACACTGGAACCAGAGCTCAGGTGAATGCTGGGCTTCGCTAGGTTTCTTTCAGGAGGCACTAAGCCAGCCATATGCTTCTTTAAAAAAAAAAAAAAAAGCATTCTCACTGCAGACACAAAAGCTGTTTTGGGTCTGAAGAAGTATCCAGGACTTCCAAGTTGTGCCACTGGCATCAATGTCCTGGCAGCCTTAGCAGAGTCTGACATGTACCCCACCCATGGCAAACAACTGGAGCCCACATGCGCTGCCCTCCCCCCATGCAGGGCCAAGTATCCCGAGTTGTTTGGGATCTCTAAACCAGCAATCCCCCATGCACATGCAGGGGGATTGCTGGTTTAGAGATCCCAAATTGTCTGGATCCCATTCCAGACCACTGGAATGACAGGGAGCTCTGAAGAGCTTCAAACCCCAGAGCTCACAAGACTCTCACATCTTTGCATGAGCTGGCTTCTGTTTATTTCCATAGGCTGCTGTATCACTCCCAAAGAAGTAAAAGTTGCCGGAATGTCTCCTGAAAACACACCCCACGCTGAGTCCCAGCCCAGCAGGGTGTTGGGTGAACAACCTGGACGCTCATTTCTGTGGCCCGAAAATGCCCGACTGACGCAGTGAGAAATTCTCATCATCTTCATCAGGCTCCACTCCAAGGATGCTGAATTATTTACTCTGTGGCAGCCTGTAAGCATTAAACTTAAAACCTCTATCACTTCAAAAGTGTTCTGTTTTTAAAAGCAGCAGCTTTGTCAAACTGATAATGTCTATGGAAATTAGAGCCCAGCTCTCTACTGAGCAGCAAGGTCCATGACAGGAAAACTCAGGCACGCTTTCAAACCACGTCCATCACATCAGCATTTGGGCATCTTAAACTGACAAACAATATTAAAAAAGAAAGTGTAGATTATCTCAAGGCAGAATTTTTATCAGCATCTTTATCATCAACACAGATCACTGTGCCATTTTAATTCACATCTATTTCCACAGAAACAGATGCTTTCATTAGAAGGGCTACGCAAAAGCCCTTTCAGTATAGAGATACTTGCTATAAATGATCTTTAACATCATGTGAAAATTCACATGTGTTCCTTTCCAAGCCTGGATCCTTGATGGGCATAGAAAGCTGTGGATCAACATTATTAATAGGCAAGTTCATAATGAAAACACATCTCCATTCTGTAAATTGCAAGTGTGTCAAGAGTAGAAATAACCTCTGCTGGTAGTTCTGAAGACAAATGATTTCTCCCAGGAGATATTGAACAGATAAGCCAGGCACTTTCCTGCTCAGCCACTTTCAAGCATCAGAGATGCTCAGAGAGGCTTAGGGAAGAAAAACAAAGCAGTGCAATTAAGACTGAGGGAACAGTGCTGGTTTGGAGCAGCACATTTCCAGAGACACAAGGGTGCAACACGTGCATTTAGCGAGTTGAGAGTTCAAGCCTAAAAACAGAATGCTGAGACTCCCTTCAGACCCGAGATCCAAACCATGCTGGCCTGCACGACTTCCTGAGGCAGCCTGGGCTTCAACCACCTACAAGTGGTGCCATAACAGCGTAAGTTCAATTAAAATCTTACACTAAAAAAAGTACAACCCACACCCCCAAAAAGACCCAACTATGGTACTCAACCACTTGATGCCAAAGAGAAGATGGAAACTAGGAGGGGAAATAAAACCCAAACCATCCTGAAATGATGCATGCCTGGAATGCCTGCTCTGAAACCAGCTCCCAATGGCTTTTCTCCATTTGCTGCCAAGCACCTCTAATGCAATGCAGACAGTCAAGGACACAGTCAGAATGTTAATATGAAAGCATTAAGATTCCCATTGAAATGGGACCTGTCAAGCTACTTTATGTAACATGATTTATCGTTTCCAAATGTAGTAACAAGGGATTTTATTGTACAAGAGCATGTGGTACACAATGGGGCTCCGGGTTCGCATTCCCTACTAGCCAAACTACAGCTCCTGACAACGCTCATGCTCTGCATGGCCCACTTACTGGTGTGTGTATGAAAGGGTTGCTGTATGCATGAGAAATTAATGGGTGCAGAACAGACTTACCATGAGAGCTCTCTGCGTGTTCTGTGTGTGTTAAACAGGGCTGGACACCTCCAGCTGCTGCCCAACAGCTCGTGGAGGAGCCCAACTGTCCCCACCCCACAGGGCTCTCGCATCAAGCAATAAAAATGGACTGGCAAAAGCTTAAGGAAGTTTTTATTTCCAGTCTTACGTGTCAATCAGATAACTGATGTCTTCTGCAAGCTCAAGGCACACTGAGAGCAGGCTGGGAACTGCTGGTTACGTTTCCAGAGCATGGGCTGCGCTTCCCGACCCTACTAAACCCCAAACACCAACTTCAAAGTCCAGCCTCAATCCACCCTCTCCTGGGTTTACCATGTGTAACACACAGCTGACATTGAGGCAAGCTGCCCAAGTCCTGCCCTAATAACACCCCCAGAGAGCTGCTGTACAGAGAATGTACCTGTCATGACTTGAAGTTTGTGGATTTGTGTCAGTGGACACATTTTCTTACCTCTCTGTTCTACATACCAGCTTCTCAGAAACACAGAAATATTTCAGCTGTCAGCTCACTGTTCTTTTTTTATGCATTTGCTTTCAGTAGCTTAGATATCCATGTATTTTCATTGCAGTTAGGTTAACTTTGAGGCAGAGCTGAGTAGCACGGTACAGAAAAGCAGAGATGTTGACTGTACCTGCTCTGCACTGCGAGAGGAATTCACCAACTGTCAGTGCAAACTGGGATAAATTGGTGGTAGTATCTAAAAATACACTGCTTGATACTTTCTATTTGGAGCAAACTGCAACCAGTCAACAAGTAGCCCCACACAAGATCATAGAGTTAAACACAAAAACCCCCTTTCCACTGTATTTTCTTGTGTTTCCTATTAACTTCTTCATTGGTACACTGTTAATATTGACATCATTCAAGTAGATGCTTTGCTCCATCCTCTTGCCCTGCCTAAGTCTGGAATTGCTTTGACACTTTTTTCATTTAATTAATAAATACACACCAAAAATGCTTTTACAGCACTAATCAGAATCAGTAATGAATTCTTTTAGGCCTTCCTCTTCTTGCTCTGCCATTCAGCACTAGCAGTAAGAATCAAACTTACTCCAAGTAATAAAACCCAAATGCAAATAAACGTCCATGTTTGCTATTTCAATCCAGGAGGGATCTGGAATGCAAGTTGAAAAAAGAAAACTATTTTCTGTTGGAACTGTGGGAAGTGAGCAAAATCCATAAAGGAAAACAGCTCCCTCCTGGTGAAGTGCAAGAGGAAGGGGAAAAGCTAAAGAATCAGATGCTCCAATTAAGAGATGAACAGATGGCATTTTAAGGAATGTTAGTTCAGGTCTACACAAAACCAGGTGTCACAGCACTGCCCAAATCCTGAACAGCCGATGAAGCTCTGGTCCCTAAACCTCCAAGTAAGTGTGAAGAGCCACACAAGGCCCAGAAGGAGATGGTGGAATGTTACCACACCAGCATTTTGGCTCACATGAGCCACACTTCTGAAACTCACCTCCCAGTCATGCTGCACCACATGTGCAATTCTCACCCTGGAACTTTCCTGGGCCATGTGAGCTGGATTCTCCAAGTGGATCTACACAAGGAGACAGCCACTACCACACCAGATGCTGACTAGGCCACAGGACTAGGCTAAAATCAGCTGACACAAACTCCTGGGAAATGCAGGAACACACAGGCACTGGGACATTCACTCCACAAACCCCATCCCAACCCATCCTGCTGTTTGATAACGAGGGCACAGCCAAAGCTGAGAGGAGGTGCTGAGTATCTCGTTTGTGGCAAGACCTAATGAAACTAAGACACTTCGTTCTGGGGAAGCTAAGACCAAAAAGTCTCCTATGTGATATGGCTCTAAAACAGCATTAAGTGGCATAGAAAAACATGGGCAAGGAGTTGCTGCTCAGAGTCTTTTCCTAACTGAGACCAAGGAAACATCCAACAGAAGGTTGTTCTGCTTCAAACGAAAGACGCTTCTTCACAAAGCACCCATTTAAGCAGAATTCCATGTCAAGGAAGATTATGGATGCTGTAAGTTTATAAGGGTTCAGAAAGAAACTACACAGATTCAGTAGGGAAAAGTCCATCAAGAGCCATCAAATGCAGTCAGCAATGCCAGCTCTGGCAGTGCCTGAGCTGCAGAATACCAGCACTTGGGGACACTTGAGGTAAGTGAAACCGCACACCTCCCTTGTTCCTGTCCTTTTGCTGGCAGGATCCACTACTGACCACTGTCATGACAGGACACTAACCTTGATGTACAAGATTTAGTTGGACTGGTCTTCAAAATGGCAGAATAGGTGTGTTAGATGGAAAATTAAATAACAGACACCAATCTGAAAAAAAGGGGATTCAAACTTCTGTAACAAACTACTGAAGAAGCAAATTCTGCCCTTCTTTTAGGAGCACAATCACAGAATTCATCACCACATCAGCAGAGGTCAAGACATCCTACAACTCAGTTTATTACCAAAAACTGTTATTTAGCTAAAAGCTTTGCCACACACCATAACACAGCTTTCAACGCTTGCAGACTTACAGACCCTCAAGGACAGGCACACAGAAACAGTTAAACTCTGGGTCCAAAACACTAAAGTGAGTTATAAGCTATCTAGGAAACAGTCTGGTTATTGCTAGAGATCTGAAAGAAAACCCAAAAGCTAGAGGAAGTCACTAAAAGAGAAGGCATTCAAAACTAAAGGGGAATCTGCCTCAAGGCATTCCTGTGCTTCTGCCTTTCCAGTGTACTCCTCATCCAATATTCCCTCTGAATTTTTATACTTGGCCAATAAATACCTCTTCCTCTAGCACTTGGGTAGGATTTATGATGCACAGCAAGTGCTGTGCAATTAACAGATTTAATGCCCAATTCACTTCCTCCTTCAAAGGGAGACTGGAGCAAAGCATCCCAGGAGCTGTGGGTATATCATACATATACATGAAATGACATTTCCTCTGCCACTGCTCTAAGTCAGCACATCCCTACTCTTCCTGTAGATGTATCACACCGTTTTCACTGTTTAGATTCCCAACTATTAGTCATTCTTCAGCTTAATCATGGAGGGGTTTACAGTATGGATTTTTTACACACCATCCCACATTTCCACCATAATTTATCAATTGCTTTTTCCACTCCATTTCACTGAATTTCTAATCTCATTTCCCCAACTACACTGTCTACAATCATAACATAGCAGTGACTTTAAAAAATTCAGCATGCTCCACTAATTTCACAATGTGTTAAAGGAGATAACAGAGGGAATACATTCTTTCCATCTCGGCATGATTACTTTAACTTGTATCAGAGACAAGAGCACATGGCTGAGGAGGACAGGCATTTCTGTGAGAGGAGGTCACAGCTCTGCACTCTCAGATGGGTATTGACCAACTTTCAATGCAACAAATGCCACCAACTCTTACATGCAAGACTGAGCATTTACCTCTTCCACATGTTCAATTAGCCTTTGGTGGCTGCTCCATTCTCAAACATGCTGACAGGGCTCCATCCAATCCAGCAGCACATTTGTTGGAGGCATTTTTGCTGATGCTTCTTCATAGACTAATAAAACACCCTGCTCAAAGGAGTTTAGAATGGCACAACCCCATGCTTTGCTTCCCAGCTGCGCTCTGAAGTTCTACAAACTGTCAGTGCTAAGCACAAGCTACTTGCACAAGCAATTAAGACAGACTACATGAATGCTCAGCCCGCAGGCTACATCAGACTTGCACCAGTTTTGTTCAATTACTTCGTCTTTGGTAAACAGAAATCCTTGTTTGCCTTTCTCTCTACCACACACTGCATCTGTTCTCCACATTCTACCACCCCAACCCACATATGGCAGCCTTTGGACCGGTTTTACTCTGCACTGAAGTCACTTTTGCCAAAAGATTTGAAGTTAAGGTACTTAACACATTGAGGCTCCTAAATAAGTCCTACTGTCTAAAAAAGGTATCTCTGAACTTTCACCTCAAACATGTTCAAAAGCATAAATAAGACTCCCATTAAAATTTCTTCAGACAATTTTACTTGCCACAGTTCTACCAGCCACACAGTTTGCTTAAGTTGTTGCTATTTCTGTAACTTCATTTCCAAAATCAGCTTTACCAGTATTCGAGTTCAACAACGAGATATAGTGTCAATCTTACAATATCCTGAGCTCACCTCTCAACACAGCAAGTTATTCAGATGAAAACTCGCTGGGACAAGAGCAAAGGAGCAATGGGGGGAAAGAAAGTCCAGTATTATATCATGATGCCTTCAGCTGCAGAAGCTCATTCGCTTGACATGATACTTACTCCAACCGTAGAAACACTCTCAGGCTTCAAATACTGTGTGTGCACATTCAATGCCTAAATACTGGAAAAGAACTGCTCAGAGCCCAATATTTATACCAAACTGCTCTCAGGATTCTTCACTAAATATTTGACTTCATACATCACCTCTACTCAAACTGAGTAGAGACAATAACTAACTTGATTCTGACAATTTATGCCTTTAGCGAAAAAGATGACACAGTTAAACTTTCCAAGAGTCAACAGAAGCAAAAGTAGTACTTTGTGCATAAGGCCCATTACTTTATGTAATCCAAGGTGGAAAAACAGGCTAATTCCACTGAATTCCTATACAAATCAACGTTAACAGTCATGAAATAAAAGCAGTGCCAAAGGGTTAACACTTCATGATGACAACAGCTGCTTGGAAAATTAGAAATCAATTTTAAGATAAGTATCATTGACGATTTAAGTATGTTTCATCCTGCCTCAAGACAAACCTTTCGGGACTATCATTTACCGTTCAAACTCTGTTTGGACCAGAACAAACCAGCTTTGAGACACACAGCTTCGATTCCACATTCCAGCTCATCATATGGAGGTAAAAGCCACCAGAGCAGGAGATACTCACGTTGCCCATGTACTCGGAGAGCAGATCCTGCAAGGCCTGTCGCACCGCGTTACACTCGGCCACGATGCGCTCCCGTCGGTCATCACGTGTGCAGGATGAGTCAGCCATCAGCGCCGCACCGCTAATGATGCTCTCCAGGCGCTCTTCCAGGGATGGCCTGAAACGCTCCTCACTGAAGGTCGATGGATCCACAATAATTTGTTTCTGGTAAAAGAAAGGTTCTGCAAAATCAGTGATCGGACCAAGCAGCGAGTCACTGAGAAGCCACCAACACAACCGACACTTAGAGCAACACCCTGACCAGGCATTAAAAGGCAAGTGACACTATTCTGGCACTGAGGAGGATTTTCATGAGTAGTTTTGTAAAATTACTAAGAGGTTCCCCAGCAGATTACATCGCCAGTCATTTCTTGTGCTGCTTTGACAGCTAAACAAATCTTGGCCACAGGAAGCCTCGTTACATGAATGGCAAAAATCGAACGTGCCAGCACAAATAAGGTTCAAAGTACAGAACTCTTCCTAACTACATGTCAATCCGGACATGCCTTCACTAGTTAACTTGTCAGATATAATTATCCCACCATGAACAAGAAAACAAACATCCAAAATTAGCCTTGTATATAGTGCTCTGTTGTCCTACTTTGTACAGTCTTCCTTCTCTTCGCTGTTAGGCAGGTACATACAACTCTATTCTCAAAACTTCCCCAGTGAAATATCAACACAAAGGTTTCAAACAGCACAGAAATTCATTTCTTCATGATAGAAAATTATCACAGGCTTATCTTGCCAGAGTATTCATAAGCGTACCAAGAGACTTAAGGCTGTAACAGCAGCACTGATGTATCTGCTCTCAAGGGGCCAATACACCAGCCAGGGACGTTCCCCAGGAGCTGTGCAGGATTTACCACCTTTGAGTACTTGCCGGTCATTTATTTCAACAGGTCTCTAATTTCTTAAAGGAAACTTATTTGTCCATTTGAAGGTTTGGTGGTTGGTTTAGAGTTTGGATGGGTTTTCTTCCCAGTACAGGGGCGAGATTTGCTAAGAGAGAATGCCCAAAGTCTTTTGAGCTGGGGCTTCTGTTTGTACACCAGCTAAGCTCAGCAGCCATGGCACAACCACTGCTTCTCCTGCCAGCCAGCACACTTCACATGCCAGTGGAGGAACCACTCAGCCACCACAGCAGGATGAGAGCGCAGCATGTGCTCTCCAACACACTCCTCACTTTTCCTGAAGCTTTTAGCCACGTGGTTAATACAACGGTAGCACGGACTGCACCATCAGAAAGGAGAGATAACAATCAGCTTGTTATCTGCTGGTAGCCATTTAATATTTTACCATCACTGGAATATGTGGGGCATGTGTGTGCAAAGCCTCTATTACAGGAGCGCAATAACACTCAAGCAGCAGCAGGAAATGAAGTGCAGGGATAACATCTGCCAAGAACCTCACCACATTTGTTTTGTCAGCCTCCTTTGGCAGGGATGAGACGACAGAGCTACTGCACACACCGTGCATTGAGCTGGGCTGCTGATCAAGCACTGCTGCTAGCAGAGAGCCCCACAAAGTGGAATTAAAAGCTCACAAGCTTCATGGCAACTGCAACACTCAAAAAAGTAGTCTCCAGCCATATACTGGAGAGTTTGTATAGTAAAATACAGTGATATATCAGAAATCTTGTTAGATGGTTCCACCGGGATCAGTCAGTCCACAAACCTGAACAGAATTGCTTCTTCAGTTCCATGTACCAAAGTCAGTCCCTGACACTGCTGCTGCAGGGCCTGCCTGCCCCTCCCACAGGTACCTGTGAGAAGCTGTGGTCCCTCAGGGGAACCTGAGGCACACTCCTAAGGCTTACTGAGCACGCAGCTGACAGAATAAGAAAGGCAGACTTAAAACTGAAGTCAGTCACAAAGATCAAGACAGCCATGACATCCTTTTGTTACCCAAGAGATCACAGAGAAAGGCCTTTCCAGGCACAGGGAAAACTCAAATAGTGCTTTACCCTGGCAAAAGAAACATGGCAGAAAGGAACAAGAGTGGTAAGAATGAAAAGGAGAAGGTGAGCAAAATCTGGCAAAACCACAACTATTAATTGCCTTTTGAGTGATGGCTTTGCAATATTAAATAGAGTTCTGGAGGTAAGGTGTTTAAAATTCAGAGGTTGAATCAGTGGTAGACACAGAATCCTGGCTTCAAAAGGAAGGAGATCTTAGTAAAAATGCATGGCTGTCCTCAGCAACGTGCTGAACATGAGACAAAGAACATGACAGATCAGTACAGCACTGTGAAATGATTTCATCCCCAACCAAAGATCATATTAAACTTCCCACTTCATGTTCCTCTCAATAGGTAGTTTGGGCAATTCCAAAGACATTTTTCACTTCTAATAAATCATTTCTGTCACCTACAAGAATACATTATAAAAATATATGATGAAATAATCAATTTCAAATAAACCAAGGGCTTACATCTAAGGTAGCAGCAGGCTAACTGCTATTTCAGAGCTAGTTTACTTTGACAGCCTTCAATCACCAAGAACCACATAGATAACTTTCTATATTATTCCATCATCCCTAGCTCGGAAAAAGACTTTTTTTCACTTTACCTACGACTTGCTGTACCTCAGTAGAAAGTGATCTTGCAGGCAGTATCAACAGCAGTAAGCTGCTGCCACTAAACAGGTGAAGGAGCAGCGCTGAGCTCCCACTCTGTTTTCCAGAGGTAAAGGGCCCCACACTCACATCGAAGTTGTTGAGAGCGTAGGCCAGCTCTCCCCCGCCGCCCTGCTGCTGGGCAGCGTCGTCGGAGGCGGTGGCCTGGGCGGCGTTGGAGATTCCCGTCACGGCCTGCTGCAGCTGTTTGTAGATCAGGTCCCTGTTGGCCTTGTAGGCGGCGACGTCGGGGTGCTGCAGGCAGGCCTGGGACGCCGTGTACAGGATGGGAACGTTCTTCTGCAGAATGCCTCTGGCTGCTGCCATTTGGTCACGGTGACCCACGTCTTTCAATTCCTGGGAGGAAAATTAAAGGGAAAAATAAAAAAGCATTTGAGAACATTCCCTATTTTTAACATCCATACGCCATCTCTGCGCATCTTCAGAAGACAGGCAGGTTCTTTGCCTGGTGTGCTCAAATCTGTCTGCTGGCTGAGTGTTCTTATTTTTGAGGGCCCAACTGATTGCAAAACACAACAGCTTCATGAAGACAAAACCCACCATAATTGTAGGACAATTCACAACTCCACAACTCAAAATCCAATGTCTGATTTTTGCTCCTCTCTGCAGCACAGGACCAGCATTTTGAAAGCTGTCCTGCCTTGCACTTGCAGATGAGAAGCAAGATCATCTATAATTTAAACTCCCAGGCTCACAACCAGAATGTTTTCTTTAATCACACCTAGAAGATGACGTTTGCTCTCCTCAAGAGACTCTGGGTACTTAATTTCAGAAGAACAAATATATCATCTCATTCAACTTCTTGTTCACCTCCAATGAGACAAAATTAATCCAATGACTGTAATTACTGCTAATTTAAGATTAGTGAGCAAGTCCGTAAGTCCTTTCCCAAACACTCCCTGCTGCAATTCTCTAAAGCACCATCACCTCTGTTTTGGAACAGAAGCATCATGACTAGATACAGCTTCTGAGTCCAGCACAAGCAGCAAGTTCATGAAAGAAAGAATGAACACAGTTATTGGCAGCATCATAATTTCAAAGTTACCTCTTAAATCTAACAAAGAGGTGATGAAAATAAAGGTGAGGACAGCCTTACTGAGAAAATGGAAAAAAAAAATCTGTCAGACTCTTCCAAATGAATGGGCAATATATGACCTCTGGAAGGTACACACCAAGTAGGGAGGGCACTCCAAGCAGGCATACAGATTTACAGATTTTGTACAACCACTTCCCATAGTGCAGAACAATCTATCACAAAGCAGTTTAGGAGCATTTATTGCATTGCCATCACAACCCTACTCCCATTTACTGCAATCAGATTTGAGATACATAACCAACTGGCAATCCATTTTAGCCTGTACCCCGTTTATTTTCTAAGATAAATCTCTGCAAAAAGGCCCAAGAAGTGTCAGAGGTGCATAAGCAATTTTGGTTTGTACATATCAGCAGAACAAAGAGGAAAAAATGCTTTACAAGAATTATGCTATTCGTGATAAGTGGAACTGCCCACACCTCTGCTTTCTTTTGAAAACTTACCTACACAAGCATGAGTCACACCAGTGCTGTTGAACAAAACAAATTTCACACGCAATTTAAGGTTATGCACAAGCCATCCAAACACAGAACATACCCATAACAAACAGGGATTTAAATCCCTTCTCAAATGGGCATTTTGGTGCAAGTCTAACAAGCATCACCACTCACTCCCTTGGAAAAAGCTGTGCCCAGCCATGACTTTTGCCCACTGCACATGGACATGGTCTGTCCGTGTGAACCACGACAGCAACGTGGTCTAGTGGTGAGTGCACCAGGCACTGGGACACAAATCACTTCTCCTTCCCTACCCACACCTGCACTGCTTCATATTGGGAAGGGCTAGTCTTGGGGAGTAGCATTTCATTAAGGCACTAAAGCATTAACCATCAACAAATGCTACTAAGAACAAATTCTGTCAGAAGCAGCACCCTGCAGCCAAGCAGACTTTTCCTGCTTACCAAGCAAGCTCAGAGTTCCTAAAAATGACAGAGCAACACAAAGTATCAGCAATAAAAATAAAATTAAAAAAAAGAAAAAAAAAAGAAAAAAAAAGTCCTGTCCAAGAGCAGCAAGGCTCCCTTATTTTGGTAAAGAAGAAATAACATACAGAAGAAAGAGCTGCCATACTATACCTGTTGTCTTTTGGCTGCCATTATGTTAAGCTTGTCCACTTCTGGTTTGAGGGCTTTGTACTGGATACCCAAGTCCTGCTCTGTGCCAGCATTTCTCAGTTTCAAGATACCATCTTCCACCTAAAAGAAAATATGCTCACATATTTTTCCAAGCAATACAGTCCACAGGTCAGGAAGTAATTCAGAATGTACTTCATGGCAGACAGAGAAAGCAATCTTCCTCTGCCCCCTGTTATTTTTTGGAGAGAGACACTTCAAAGGCTAACAGTACACAAGGGTTAGCTACTACTTCATACTTAGCAGCTACCAGAAACAGTCAAGTACACATATCTGAAAGAGCAGGAAGGAGCCCAGGGCCCTGGCAGAGCTGTGGCAGTGGCCACTGAAGGGCACATAGAAAATCTTCAAAGCCCATGAGCAAAGGCAGGCCTAATATCCAATCTCATTTCATTTCAATCTGTGCACCAACCACCCACCACCCTCTTGCTCCAGGACGAAAAGCCTTACTCAAATATTCCACTCTCATTTTACTTAGTCTGCCGAAGCTACTCATCTCAAGTTATAAGAAAGCCAAATGATTTCTGTAAGATGAAAGGGCCAACTATCACCCACAGCCACAGAGCCTCAGTTTCTGTACTAAAAGTTCAGAAGAAAGTGCAACTCAACGTCAACAGCTACTGACAACGAGCATAAAAACAAGTGACAGGCATCCACCACACACACTGTGCTGGGAGATAATAACCCGCTCCAGCAGCGAGGCACTGCCAGCACACCCCCCGCAGGGTCAGCACGTGTGCGACACAGACACGGGGCAGGGCACGGCCAAGAACCACTCTTACCACTTTGAGCTGGACGAGCAGCTTGTAGACGTCTGCCATGTCGGCCAGGATGAGCAGGCGGGTGACGGCGGAGAGCAGGGCCCGCGCCGCCCGCACCATGTTCCCACGCTTCACCGACGAGCAGGGGTCGTCGGCAAACTCCCCCGACGCACTCTTCATCAGGTCACCTGCACAGGGGACACAGGGGCGGCTGTAACACCACACAGCCCTTCCCAAGGGGCTGCCGGGATTCCGGGCAAGCCAACCCAAGCCTTAAAACACAACACGTCTCTAAAATACAGCCAACCATTGGTGCATGCCACCACACGGAATCAGGGCAGAGGGGCTTGGAAAGGAGGAGAGGTTGGAAATAGCACTTTGGTCCTGATTTCCATTTGTACAGGTGTTTTAACGTGCCAGAATCCTCTGGAGAGGCAGATTCAGCGTGCCTTTGCAGGGCTGCAGTTATTTCACAAGCTACAATGCCTTCAAAGCTTGAGCAAAAAGGAGTTAAGCAGAAAGCAGCAGAAAGCACTGTAAACACACAGCGAGCTGCCACAGCTCCTGGGACTGTAAACAACTCGGAGCGATGACCTGGCTGGATATGCCCTGGTTTGAATTCAAAGCTTCGTAAAATGCTTCAGCATTTCATAGCCTGTGGGTCTGCATCTGGTGCAGGAGGAAAGAATTTGGGCTTCAGATGGTAACAATGCCATTGGTTAACTATGAAAAGCAAAGGCCACTTTACCCAGCTAGAGCAACTCCTCCAGAAGGCATTTGGAAAGCATAAAAGTAACGTCTGCATACAGTCAGAAGAGTAAATTTTGGATTTCTCCCCTGCTTTTTCAAGCAGCTTCCAGTACCACAGTTCCTACACAGCAGCAAGTTTTGGAATCCACATTGTTATTCTTGGATCTTTTTGCATCTCAGAAACTGCTGGGAGAACAGTTAGGACTTAGCACAGAAAACGTAGGTCCTTAAGGTCAGAGATGTGCAGGCAGCAGTAGAGGACCAGAAAGGAGATGAACTGTTATAACTGCTGTGCCAGAGGCTTCCCAAACCTGTATGAAAAAGTGTCCACATGGCCAAATGCCAAAACAAAAATAGCCTGTCTCAGATGAGAAAAAACCTCCAACAGTGTTTGACAAGTGACAGCTGACAGCGAGTCCCATGGAGCCCACTCCCAAACAGGGCTGGGCGAGGTCCGCACCGAGAGCTCCAGATGATGCAGTCCTGGGATGCTTCTGTTTATTTGAACAACTTATTTTTAACTACTGAAAAATACCAACAGCTGGAGATCCTGGAGGTTAACCATCCCCACAGAGAGTTTCTAGCACCCAGGCACTCCACACCTTCATAGCTAAATTCAGCCCCAGCACAGCTGCCAGCCTGTCCAAGCAACCACATCAAGATCCTCAATTTTGTTCAAATGCTCCCTCCTATGTAACACCCTTCCATCATCTTAAATAATACAACCAAGAGTGGCACATAACATTTTAAGATAAAAAAATATGCTACTTCAGTTCTGTGAGAGAGGGGAAAAAAAGCTTCTGTCCACGCATAGGCCAGCTCTGAATATCAACCCAAAGCTATCCCTCACCCAACTTTGGGGAACACGACTATTTAACAAGGGATAAGAACCCCAGATCTCCAGATGGATGAAGAATGTATCACCAATGCTGAAAACTGCAGCCAGTCAGGAGATTACAAACCCCCTACACAGCTGACAGGAACCTTTTCTTATTCCTTCCAGAAAAGGCTAATAATAAAATAAATGTCACCACCACAAGTGTGAAATCTATTAACAATCTCAGGATTTAAGGATATCTGTTTACAGGAACATGAAGTAACAGGACAAGGGGAATGGCTTCCCACTGCCAGAGAGTAGGTTTGGATTGGATATTGGGAATGTGTGGGTGGTGAGGGTGGAGAGGCCCTGGCACAGGCTGCCCAGAGAAGCTGTGGCTGCCCCTGGATCCCTGGAAGTGTCCAAGGCCAGGTTGGACGGGGCTTGGAGCAACCTGGGCTAGTGGAAGGTGTCCCTGCCCATGGCAGGGGTGGAACTCGATGGGCTTTGAGGTCCCTTCCAATCCAGACCATTCTAAGATATGCCAGAACCAAAAATTGACTAAAAATATTTCCCCTTTATTTATTTACATGTAAAATTCCCACATTTTCAACTCCTAAAAGAATGTTGTTTTCATTTATTTTCTATTTTAAAAAATTTAAGAGAGGTGGCCACTTGCTTCACTTGAATCTCAGAAATTGCTAACAACTAAAATTATCCTCTACCCATCTCTTAAATTGCAACCTTTCAAGCCAGTCCTGAAATAAAATGCTATTCCTTTTTATTTTAACAGGAGACTTTAAAAGATTTAGTGAGTTTCAAACAGCTTGTCAGGGTGTCAAAAGATAACCCGCTTCCCAGAATTAAAGGAAGATTATATTTAAAGTTGTTGCATATATATATATATTTCTGCCAATTAAAGAAAGCTGGCTTTCAGATTTTTCATAAAGGAAAAGCAACATGGGGTAGTTATTTTAGCTGGATTCAAATGATAACAGGGCACTCTGCCCTGGCCTAAATATACAGTTACTGCACTGTGTGTGTGCGCATTAGCAGTTCAAAGGGGATCCAGCATAATCTTCCCATTTTCAAATTTGAACCAGAGGTAACATTAGCTGGGGAGCAGATAAAGAAGAGTTAAAAGTAACACATGGTGAAGAGCCCAACTATGAGACTCAGATTATAAAGCTGGTACAAATTCTTACATGAGTAATCTGCTTTTCCAATATCACCTTGCATTTTCACTAGGTATTAGATGGGAAAGAAAATGAAATAGAGTTGAGAAGAGATGGAGCAACACTAACTGTCCTATGATCTTGTCAATAAAGCACTAAGCATTTAATTAAATCTAAGGGAAGAAAGCCTATTTCGGAAATAGTAAGATTTCAGTCCATCAAAAGAAAACTACCATTTTTCAGTTGCCTTCCCACCATGCCCACAGGGTCTGACAGCACTTTCTGACAGCACTATTAGTCCTCCTTGCAGTGGTACACAATGACCACAACAGAGAGTAGCTCCCACCACCTCTGACAGGAGGGGAGGGCAGAGGGGACAGGCAAGGCAGCAAGACCAGGACACACCACTTCGTACCCTTCAGCACCTCCCAGGTCGAAGCCTGTCCCCAGGCTGCTCTGCCAGCAGCACTGGAAACACCACAAGTGCCACCAGGCCATTCTTCCACCTGCCCAGAGCACCTCCCCAGTTCCCTAGAGGTTGCCATTCCCCACTAAATGAAGGCAAGTGGGAAGTCAGAGGTTCAAGTCTCTACTATTGTGGATACTAAAGTCCCACCTCACCATTAATGCCTCCTTCAACACCCTGTCACAACAGGCTGCCTTGGCTTTCTACTATAAAGAACAAGGCCCTGCATCACCCTTTGCCATATCAACACAGGAGGTAATACTTATGGCAATAAAGACTTCTGTTAGTCCCTTAGTCTTGTCTTCAATTACATCTATATACTGCCTACAACATTCCTACAGTTTTCCAAGAGCCATCTCTGAGCTTCCTTAGGTTATGGCTTTTCGTAGACCCCAAATCCTTGGCTGAAGGATTACTTCTAATCCAAGTGCACACTCTTAAAGCACTGTTCTTGGAGGGAAACAACTGATCTCACTGCACCTTTCCAAGAAGTTAAGCTAACTGGTCACAACAGAATTTTCAAGTTGAGTTTTCCAAGAATAATCCAGTGTTTGTGTTCCACAACTGGCCTCCTTCTGCTCCTTGGAAGTCCTTAAGCCATGCAACCTTGCTTGAAGTACAGTTGAAAACCTGTTTTCCCCTTTCATAATTTGTCTCACTGTTCAGTTTTGAAAAAACCTTCACTTAGAAGCATAAGGCAGAAAGACACCACACTGAATCAGTGGGCTCATTCCCCTGCATTTGCAACCTGAAACATGATCAAAGCCCACAGCATTCACAAGACCATTCATCCATTCTCTTACCTCAAGCCTCACACACAGGCTTAAGCTTTTTAATTTTGAGCTTTAATTTTTGGTTTGTTATGTAGAGTTGGCAAAGCACAGCTAATTCCCTGGATCCCCACACTCACATGCAGATACACAGAGACAGTGAACTATGGCCATCAGTACTCCAGGAAATCTGGAATAGTCTCAGTCTGACCCAAAAGAAATGTCATTCTTAATCCCAGCTTGGAACCTGTCTCAGAACCAAGCACCTGGGTAAGGAACTGGTTCAGTTCCAAAACACCTCCCAACAGGACCAGCAGAGCTGAACACTCCAAGACTTCATGGTTTGTGAGAAGGTAGAACCCACAGAGAGCTCACGGGGGGGGACTAAGACTGGGCAAGACCGATACTGCCCTCTCTATTACCCAGCAAACCCCCAACAGCAGAAATGACTGTAACAAACACTGCAAGGATGCTGAAATCTGAGGCATTCACATCAAACGTTTGCCCAGCACCAAGTCCAGCAGGATCTATTCTGAAAAACACTTTGATCCTTTGCCTCTACTATTCTGCTCAAAATCTTAAGTTCCACTGCTTTATAAAACACCAAAAGTCCAAATCTTTAAAGGACCAGGAATCTTACTGTAAGAGATTTCATTAATTTTTTTAATATTTAAAGCAAGTTGAAATTTATCCTTCCATTGTAGAAAACAGGAAGACTTTGAAGATCCACTTACATTGATTTAGTATGTAGCCATGCTATTATTCATTCCAAATAGCTCTTTTCACTTCTTTGTTTTTACCCCCAGCGAATGGGATTTTATGAACAAGCTTGCTTACTAAAATCATGTACTCTCTCAATCTTCCTCTCACTAGGCTAAAAAAAAATTTTTTTAATTTTCTCTGATGGGACAAGTTATCTATTGTCCTAATCATCTTCATAATCCCTGTCTACATTCATTCATCTTTTTTTATTATGGTAACTAAACCTCTCCCTACTCTAAATAGAGGCGTTATTAATTCTCTTTTCCTGTCCCCTGCTGAAGATAAATTGTGCTCTATATCTGTAAACCCACTGCTGCTCTCAGACACAGCTCCTGATCACCCTGCTGCTGACCACAACACCCAGATCCTCCTCTCCACTCCTGCCCCGGGGCAAAAGGCAGATAAAGGCACCAACACAAGGAAGGCTCGCTAAGCACACGCCCAGGTTCCGTATCACACTTCCCTTGTTTCTCCAGCTCATTAATTCCAACTGGACAACCACAACACTGGGAGCGCTTCATAAGTGCATGGAATGGATATAAACGTGTATGTTGGGAGGTTGTACCTCCTTGTTGTTATTAGCACTGCTGAGAACTGCAATCCTCCCAGGCCCTGCTGGCAACAACCCTTCCCTCTGCTGTCTCATTTTTGCTTCTCATTTCCTCAAAGGCTGGTTTGGTTCTCATTTCCTTACCAAGAGCTGCTCTGCTAAACCTGGCCAAACACTGGCCCCGTGACAGGGCACAGCTTTGAGCCCTGCTCCCCAAATGAGGGTGGGCACCACCTGTATCCAGGGGACTCCCCCACGTCTGAGCACACACCAGCCTCAGGAGACAGGCACAGCCACTCTCTCTGTGCACCAGACTTCATGCAAGCTGCAAACAGCAAAGAGGGAGGAGGAAGTGAAGCAACATGAAGGTGGGAAGTTGGTTCACTCCAGCACCTCTCAGCTGTGCACTTCACCTCCTCTGTCAGAGCCCAGCGGAGCAGTGAGGCTTTGGCCCCAAGCCCATGGGTAGTCTCAGAAACAAGGAGAGCCAAGAAGCAAGTGAAAGGGCCATCCAGAAGGTTTTTCTAGTCTCTCCTTCCTACCAGCTTCTCACTGCAATGCACAGCTATAAATCCAGCTCAGGGAACTTCTCAATGCCCAGGGCTGAGCACAGCTCCCTTGCTCACCGATATCACAGAGTCACTTGGAGGCACTCCCAGAGGAGCTCTGACTCTCAGCTCCGAGCTGCAAGTACCAGGAATTAGAGCTTTGAGTCAAAGGGGTCTCTTTCGCTGCTTGTTGTTGTTAAATTAAGCCAACTCAATTAGCCTCTTGTTTTGCAGCCTTCTTACCTTGATCTTTCTTTGGTCTGTCAGCCAGGATCATCCAGAACTTAGAACCATTTCTAACTAATATTTCACCACTACAACTTTAGCTACAAACAAGTAATTAATGCTAATGAGCTTTCCCTTTTTTGCAGGAGCAGTCGTCATCATTAATGCCAGTTGACTGGGTTTCACTGAAGCATACAAAAGACTCATGACTGGAAGAATGATAAATGATTTATGAGCAACAATATTTACTAGTGCATATTTTAGAGTAAGTCAGCTCCACAGGCTTTTCTTGGAGGTCTTCTCTAAGGAAGTAAAAAAGAAAATTATAAAAATCAACACTAGATGTGGGGGAGGAAGCCTGGAATATTTAACCAAGGTCTTCACATTCTGTTTGTTGCTGTTTACATTTTGCATATTCAAGATACACATCTCTGTCAAGTCAACATTTGGCTCTTCCTACAATGCTGGTCTGTATGCATTGAAATATTGAAGAAGTTATTGACACTTGAGATGTAGTTCCCATAAAATTTGGGAGGGGTGTGTTTACTTTTAAGCCTAAAATGAGTTTTTTAAATGTTCTTCAAAGAATCAGCCCTTCTGCTTCTCCTCTTAATCTCTACTTGGGACATCCAATTTCCAGAACTATCCAGTTCATATTACTCCTTGAAGATGCCAGCCAGGCAAGCTGAGAATCCACACAAGTGGAGAGGTGCAGAGTCAGAAACAAAGCAAAGGGAAATAACAGCAAAGGGCACTTCGTCTGAAGAGCCAGGGTTTGAGGAGTCACCAGACACGCAGCTCTTACCTTGCTTGCGAACATCTTCCACCGCCGCCACCAGCTCCTCCTTGAGGAACTGGCTCTCCTTCGCGATTTTGTCTCCTTTCTCCAGGAAATTCTCTGTTGCTTGTTCAACCGAGGCCGCCAGAACATGGGCCTTTTTAGAACGCCCTCGCTTTTTATTAGAGGGGCCCTTGTTGCTAGTGTTAACCAGTGTTGTCACCTAAAGGCACAGGTGGAAGGGAAAAAAAACCAAAACAAGAAGTAAATGAGGTGTTTATCAACTTGACAGTAATGCCAGGTGTATTTTTTCTAGACAGTGCATTGCCAATATCTGCCTATTGCCAGCTCCAACAGTTAACCTAGCAAGTGTTTTTCACATCTGTTTAAACACGACCATGCTTCTTGATTCTTTAGATGAGCATTACAAATGCAGCCAAACAGCTTAAAGATTTTTCTTATCAGCAGCAGACCTGAAAAGTTGATTTCAGAATGGAAATCTATTTGTATTCTTGATAAACTGCAATGTCAGTAACAGGTCAGAGCTCTCTGGCACCACATAAAGGAAACCAAAGTGGGGATAATTAGTCTGGGATAACTCTCCAGTCATAAGAGACCCCAAACAAGGTTGAAATCTGGATCTATAGAAATCTAGAAACAGTGTCTTTTCAGTCCAAAACAGCACTACAGACAGTGGGCTGAATGCAGAGCAGATGACTCCCTAGAGCTCATTAATTCCTTAACAGAACCCAAACTGAGCTCCCACAGTCCTCCTGCGATCAACCAATATCTCCAATTCTGTGTTTTAGACTGAAACCCTGTAGGATCAGGGCCATCACCAACAGCCAGACGACCACCAAGTACTCTTAGCTCAGGACCACGATCCATCCCCTTGTATCAAACACAGACCTGTCACAAAATCCACATACACTTCTCCATTTGCCTTTTTTCTCCCTTCTCTCCTTTTTGGAAAGCCTAGGAAAATGCATACAAAGCTACTTCAACGGGATGTTAAATAACACCAAAAAAATTACTACTCTGGAGAGCCTGAGGACTTCTGACATAAAGGTCCTCAGAGCTGAATCCATCTTCTCAGTGGGCTGATTCGGAGAGGCAAAGCCATCAGCTGGGAATATCATGTTGGTTAATGGGGAGCATTTGTACTGAGTAATCTCAGTTCATCATGTCCTACAAATAAAGAAGTTGCAACACAACAACTTGCTCCATTTCCCTCTCTGTATTTTGCCAGTCACATCGTTCAGAAAATTTGAGATTGCCAGTACAGCCTGTTTTCCTTAAAGAATAAGTTACAGACACTGAACTTGGACAAAAAGGTCCTATGAACTAGTTTGCTCAAGTAAAGTTTGCCAAATTAAGACAACTGCTCTTAAGGAGAGACTCCATCAGTAACTTCAGCTAAAAGCTGATCTGAGGATCCAGAGGGAACAGCAGTTTGATGACTAAGGGGATATCAGTACTGGAAATAAAATGTGATCATTCCAGTCTGTGCTTAGCAGGAATTATGTCCAGTTCATACTGTCATTTTAGACATTTCATATTCAAGGGAAACAATGTTAAAATAGATGAGTGAACTGTCTCCAGTGCACCTACTCTTCCAAACCTTCTGGAAAGCCTCTTCCCCGAATCAACAAAATGCCCAATGCCACAGCTCCCATTTACAAGCCTTATTCCAGCCTTCCTATACTCTTCAGGGCATTTCATGGGGACATGTGCACCATGGAGAAAGAAGCTCCTATTCACAAATCCAGGACAAACCACAGGCATGAGTTACTAACATGCTTTTCTGCACTTCTGATTGAAAGACTGTGTCTTATCCAGTGCTGAAGCAGCACAGTCTTACTACACGCCCTGCCCAGTAACTCTTACAATAAAACTGAACAAAAAACTACTTGTAAATGTCTTTCCATCTTTAATTTTTTAGTATTTTTACTGTTGGAATTCAAGCTTTACAAGTTACCTAATTGAAATAATACATCAAAACCATCTTTATGAAGGTTTATTTTGCCCCCTTTTTTTGTCCCACCTGTGTAACAAGAGGTTCAAGCAGCCTTTCAACCGCCAGTGTTCTTATCTCCAGGCTTTTGGGGTCCCATTTGAAGTTCACATTGGCTGCAGTGATAGCAGTCATTTCTAGAAGAAAAGAGTTGGATTAATACAATTTTTTATTGTTAATGCTGTTGGAATGTATCTTTAAATTAAAATGGAGACTATTAAACACAAAACATCCATTCAGTGCAAGTAAAGGTTATACCATCTCCTGAAATATCAGTTTTGGTTCAACTGGTAGTAATTTAAAAAATTGCTTGTTATGACAATATACAAACACTACTTGTGCATATTGGTTAGGAAATAAAGCCAAAACCAAATAAAGCCACACAAAAACCTACTGAGAAGCCACACTATTTTATCAGAGCCATGACAAGATAGGCAATGTCTGGGCTACTCATCAGGAGCCAGATTTAACTCAACCCACTCAACCACCCCCTTTGCCCAATTCACCTTGTGGGAATACAAAGGTAAAGCAGTGAATATAAGCCTTACAAAGCCAGAAAATCCAGCTGGTTCACACTTAACAGCTTACATATCTATTACATTTCCCCATAACATTTACATAGGAGAGAAAAGCAGATTTGCATGAAGAGATCTGCTCAAAGCTGTCACAGAGCCCTTCCTTCCCGCTACAGTTTTATATCAACATCCCAGTGGAACAGCAAACATGATTATGGGAAAAGTTGAGCGAAACTACTAAAATAGCTTTGCTGTTGAAACCAGTAGTCTAAAAAAATAAAACTAAAAATAATGAACTACAACAGATCACTGGATTAACACTGTGATGCTGTACAGTAAAACAAAAGAATAAACTGAACCATAACTGCAGTAAAAAACGGATTTAAAGTATTTATAGATCCATAAAACCAATTCATATCACTTCAGACAGAATAGATTCTACCTCTTCCTGCTTTGCACTGCCCTCAAAATTCAAGATCAGACTAAATCCACATTTGTAACTTTTTATGTTTTAAAATGTCAGGAAGAGAAATACATTCCCCAAGTCCCTTCCTTGTCCTAAATACCTACTGTTGAAGTAATTTTAAAGCTTATTAGCTGGTATTCTAAAATCTTCCTCTGGACAGGGCACGTTGTCCCCAGATGTCAGCACCAGATGTCCCCAGAGCCACCAGATGAGCACAACGTGCCATTATTTTTAAGAAGCAGGAGGCAAGGCACTAATTTTGGTAACCAACCATGTTTACAACACGTACCAACAACCAAGTGCTTTATCCCAACAGCTCAGTTATCAGTGCAGGAGAGGCACAGGCTGCTTTCCCAGGGCAGGGTCAAGGCTCCGGGGCACTCGGGGGCTCAGCGGGCTCCACACAGGCTGACCCCCAGCCATCTCCACGGGCTCCACACAGGCTGACCCTCAGCCATCTCCACGGGCTCCACACAGGCTGACCCCCAGCCATCTCCACGGGCTCCACACAGGCTGACCCCCGGCCATCTCCACGGACACCACACAGGCGTTAGGGACTCGCCACCTCTGCTGTGACACGGCTTTGCCCTGGGGAGCTGTCACGCTGAGGAACAGCCTCACCAGGATGAGGCTGCAACATTCACCTAAGTGCACTCAGCTCTCCACTCCGCCCACGCTCCAAGTGCCCACACTGCTGGCAGAAAGAACACTTGAAAAGCTGAAAGTTGAAAAAAGAGAGAGACTGGGAAGAGCCCAATCAATGCTGGCATATGCGAAACCTTTCTGATGGCTTTGACCGAAAAAGCTCAGGGGTGCAGGTGAAGGCTCCCAGCTCCCACAGCACATTCCAGGCTGCAGCTCCAGAGCACCAGGGACTGACTGCGGGAATGTGAAGAGTGGCCACCTCCTGTCCTGGCCCAGCCTCTGACACAGACCCCTAAGCCCTTCGAACTCGGTAATTAACCTTCTCTCCTGATCACCCTCACAAGAAAATATATGCTGAAAGCCTTTATGGTTTCTGAGAAACACACCCAGGGCTCTGGGGAGCCCAGCAGGTTTCTAGGTACAGTTAATGATGTTACATCTCTCACAGACACAAAGTGCAGGAGAAGGTAACCATGAGAAGAAACATTAATTGTATTAGTAGAATAATAAAGGCAATTCATCTGAAAATACGTTAGTATAATAGTTCATGAATTGGCCAAAAGCAATGGTCTATAAAACCACTTAGTAGCAACGTTATTGAAACTTATTTAAAAAGCATAGCTTGATATCAAAGACTGCTTGGCAGCAATGGCTTGGATATCATTTGTACACTGCAATAAATAGGTTTATTCAACTCAATACTTGTGGAGAATACAGGAACAGGCTATAGGTTACCTACACGTGGGTGAGGCAGGTTTAGGGGACAGAAGGAGAAATGCCAGGGCTGCATTACAGCAGGGCTGAGATCTCACCACGAGGATGCTCCAATGCTCTGAAAGCTTGCCTTTCCCTGTGACTGCTGGAGCTCTCCCCTCATTGAATTCAAATCTGGTAACAGCAAACCCCATCAGAGGATACTGCAGCAGAGTGCTCCATCTTTAGCTCCTGGAGAGCCACCACAACCCCCACAAGGACCACAGTCCCTGTAACATCTACCGGGACAGGATGCCCTCTGCAAGAGGGACCAGGCAGGCCATTGGCCTCCCCACTGCCCTAGGAACAGGCTCTCCATGGCCCAGCCCTGCCATTCACAGGACACCCAGCACACGCTGGCAGCACGAGTTTCAAGGACAAGGCAGCACGGACCACGCGGCGGAAGAGTGAGTGACGCTGAATCTCAAGTGAGGGAATATTTAGAACACCACCACTGCACAAGGAGTTGTGGTCGCCCAGCCTGTGGTTTCATAAGCAGTGGAAAAGCTGCTTAAAGACCAACGTTCATCCTCCCACACCCCTCCAGGAACTCATTCCTGTTCTCACATCACACCCCCTCCGTACTGGCACAGCTTTCCCCACGTCTGAGTGATTAACCAGATGGGGAAGAACTGATTTGGCTAAAGGGAAAGAAATCCATTTTTGCAAGGTGGGCTGAGATCCCCATCTGGCCCACTGTGCTGCACAGACACTGCTGTGAGCCCAACCGGTGATGGAGATGTCACCTGGCACTGCTGGCAAGCCTCCAAATTGGGAACACAGGGCAAAGCTGGGTGTCACAGCCAAGTTGAACCAGGTGCCACTGAAAACTGAACACCAATCAGAGCTTCTGCAGGGAGAGGGAATGTCCTCCCCACACATCTAATGCTCAGACACGTGAAGCCCAACCTTAAACCACGCTCACCGTCCAGCACATTACCTGCAAACCTTTGGGTTATTACCCTGGTCACGATGATGGTTCAACAGGAATGCAACATCTTACTGGAGTTTAGTGCACTTGCAAGGACATGAGGACAGCGGAAGAACAGTCGTTTAAAGAAGCCACTCTTGGAACTGCTGCTCCAGCCAGTGAGCAGCTCTGTGAGCAGAGCCTCCCTGGACAACTTGCCCTGCTTTCTACAAACAGTCAAGGTCTCAACAGCTAAAGATTAAGAACAGATCTCCATTCTGCTTCAAGTGACCACTACTGCCATTCTGCTGCTCCTTTTCCAAAGAGACACCACCATTGGCACACACCTGTGAGCCACTGCATGCTCAGAGTAAGCTGGGAACTACAAATATTCCTTTTCCAGTCCTGAAGGAGGAGGCGGGACTGCAGCAGAACCGAGAGGAGTTCTGGTTCTGAAGTGGCCCCAGGGCAGTCCCCAGCCCTGCTCACAGAAGTGAGGGCACACACCTGAGCAGAGGGATGGCTGAACTGCTGGGGCTGCACTTTGTACCCCGCGACAGGAGCTGGCCTGCCAGGAGCACACTGAGATAGGCTGTCCTGGGTTTGCCTTGGGACAATTTTTAGCACACCCCCCAACACAATTGCTAGAAGTTGAGAGGTGGTTTATGCAGACAAAAGAGATCTGATTGGGGAAAAATAATATTAGGATTTATTACTACCAAAATAAACACTAAAGGACTACATCTACAACAATTCTAATTAGGCAAAAGCACTATGTATTTACAGAAATGCTCCTCCCCCCTTTGTATTAGTCCAGGAGGAGAAGCAGTTTCTTTTCCACTTCCAAAGCCACAGGTCTTCCACACAATTCTGCAGCATTTGAAAGTTCCTTTCTGTTACCTTCAGGATGACAACTCCAACTCGTTACAGCTGGAACTGCCTCTCTCTGTCTCTTTCTCTCCTCTGTGTCAACCTCAGGGGCTGGGCCTACCTCCCTCCTGGGCTAAGGCCGAAGGCTGGGGTTATCCAGATCCTGTAAGGTCTTCCATGGACTGCAAGGGGACACTTGCTTTTCCATGGATGTGCACCACAGGCTCACACGGGATAATGGCTTTTGAGTCCACCCCTGTTTCCTGTGGGGTCCCTTCCCACAGGAATAGTCCTTGATAGACCTTTCTGACATGGGTCCATCCCTCATGGCAACAGGTCTTCCATTCTCTGCTGTCCCTCAGGGTCACAAACTCAGCTGCACCAACACGGATCCCTCTCTGAGATCCCAAGATCTTACCCGGGCTGTCTTGCTCCAGCATAAGTCTACCTTTCCATGGGCCACAGTCCAGCAAGACTCTGTTTCATCCCAGGCCTCCCATGGAGTCACATCTTCTTCATGCACTCCTCTGCTCCAGTGTGGGCTTCCATCATGAGCTACGGAGGGTCATCTCTGCTCCCCAGCAATCTTTGACAGACAGCAGGGATTTTTAGTTTTCAGTCTTTTCCCTGCTGAAGGGAGAGAGGGAGAGGGAGAAGGAGCTCTTCCCCTTCAGACTTCTCTCTCCTGTTGCTGCTGCTGCCAGCTCTGACCTTGAAGGCTCCGCTATCTCTCTGGCTGGAATTCCTTTTGCAGAAGCTTCATCTAAGTCCTTCTTTAAGTTTTTTTTCTTCGCTCTGTTGCGTGTCTGATCAGGGGGACTTCAGTGCTGCCCCTGCCCCCAGCCCAGGGCCGGGGGAGGAGGAAGGCCTGGCCCCCCTTGGGGCCTGCCACCACCTGCTACATGGCTCCTAATTTCATCTGCGCAACAATCCTTCTCTTCTGTTTTCTTACATGTGTAATTGGCAAAGGCATTACCAAAACTTTTGATTGGCTTTGCTCCAGAAATTCACCTGGAGAAACTACTTACAGCCCCCAGGGAGGGGGGACCTTTGCAAACCCACAATATATGCACACAGTGCTCCTTCCAAAAGCCACAACTACAGGCCGGAGTGTTTTCAAAAACTGCTAATTCAAGACTGTAAGAGTAACTTCAGATACCTATTCAATGATACTGGCACAAATAATTTCTAGACTTTGGCAAGCAGAGGAATGCAGCTCTGCAGTTTCTTTGCAGAAGTGTTCTGAAGGCACCCAAGGCTTTTGTAACAGGAGCACAATTCCAACAGTGAGCTCTGCACCCCACGGAATCACGGACAGGCCTAGTGCTCGTGCTCCTGTTTTTCCAAGCTGCACTCCCACACACACCTGAAAGCAGTGCTGCCTGTACCTCAGGCACTTCTGAAAAGTATGTTCCACCTGCCCTGCACCAAGTGATCCTGCAGGCACCCCATGCCTGGACAGAGCAAATCTCTTTGGGTTATGCAGCAAAAAATGTAACTGCTCATCTCCTGTGCATCAGTCCCACCACCTTGTGCTACTTGAACGGTCTTTAACAGGCTATCTGCTGTCAGGCTTCACATTTTAACTCTCCTGACAGGTTGCTTTCTAAAAGCTTTTAACTGCCCTCACTGGTGTCTCCTGGCTTTTCCCAGGGAAGCCAGTATTCAAGGAATGGCCTGACAAGCACAGCAGGAGCTAACCTGAGCCAGGCTCAACAGACCACATGCTGAATTCCAGCATTGTGCTATGCATTTTTATACCTGGGAAGACATTCTCCATTTGGAGGACATCCTTCTACTCCCCATCCTGTGCAGCCCATGGGCCCAGGTGCAGTAATAGGCACTTCACTGCATTATTTTGCAGCTTTTTGATTTGTCGTAATTTCTTTAAGCAGTCAGTCATTCTGAATGATAATCTGGTCCTCTACCATGCTGCCAGACTGTCTTTCTGTACCACACAATGAGAACATCCCTTATGCTATCACCCAAGTCATGATGATGGACCATGGTGGGATTCACAGCAGTGACTCAGCTTCATCTTCCAGACAGAAAATGAACCAGCTTCCCTGTTCCCAAGGCTTGTCATCCAAATACCCAACCCACCTGACAACCAGCAGGGACCCTTTACCCTGCTGAAGGCAGCAGACAAGAGACAATGATCTTCAGGAAGTGGGTATCTAACACACACCATTTAAGGCAAACCTTCTGAACAGTTCTGGTTTCCAAGAGGTTAAGGCACACTTCATGTTAAACCCAGCTGACACATCAGGGTTTCATCACGCCCCACTGACAGTTCAAAATTGTTTTTCATACATAACTAGGGGTATCCAGAAAATAAAAAGTTTCATTCTTTCCCTTCACAGTCTCCAAATTGATTTGTCCACCATGTTCCACAAATAAAGCAACACTCCCCTTGGCAGCCAAGTGGCCACTAGTCAAAGATGTTTGGTAAATGTGATGCTTTTCAAAGATTTAAGCAGGTTTTATTTAAGCTGTTTTTATTTAACATCAAGTATACACAACTCAAAACAGTGAGTCATCCTCTTCTAACATAGCCTTCAACCTTAAATTTCATCTGCTACCAAATCTTCTCCCCCACCCTAAATGCCTTGCAGGTACCACCTGCCTAGAAATCCTTACTGTTAGAATTTCACAGCCAGAAATATTAATACTAACTCCAATGTTGCACATTGTGGCAAAGCTTGTATTTATATTTACAGGGCAAGTTTGAGTTGAACCTGTCTTATGAGACTCAGATCTTGGTGGTAAAGGTGGGATGAATTAGCTGTGTCTGTATTATTAAACTTGGGAGTGCCTCCAAATTCTCAGGTCTGAGCAGATACACTGGCCATGTCCCACCTTGGTGCTGAGGTAAGACCATCTCCATCCTGTCCCAGATTCCTGGTTTTCACTGAACATAATGATTTTACTAAACTTTCAAGCAGTGTATCTATATGCAATATGGAAAAATATATGGGAAATCACTGAAGAGAATAAACTTCTGTAGAAATCAATGATTATGTTCTTTGATTATCAAAGCATTTTCTTCCATTCAAGTATATTCAACCTTGCTAACCTTTTTTTAATCACAAACTGCAGTAACCATCTAAGAGAAAAGATGATGTTCAGGTTCAGCTAAGCCTATTTGGCTCTCTCACCAGTGCCACTCCAGTTCCAGCTCTCAAAATCTCTCATGTTTTTCTCTGCTGCTCTTGTGGAAAAGGCCCACAGAGAGACACCTGAAACAGCTCATCAGACAGCCTTACAGAACCAGGAAGAAACAAATGCTTCTCCACTTCTCAACTGGTTTAGCAAATGTTTAGACCTTGCTACTGAGTGAAGTGATGTACCCTAATCCAGCATCCCTACAAAAATCCATGACATTTAGAATGGGTGTTATCTCCTGCCCACTGCCTTGCCAGCAGAGCCATGGAGCCCCTCACCCTGCCCTTCTGGCAGCACAGCCCCCCTACCCCACACTGTCACACGCGAGTGGGGCCGGGGCACATCACTGGGCTGAGATGCAACACGCCCCCAGAGCAGTACGTGCCTCTCCCAGCAGCTTCCAGATTGTTACAGTGCTGGGGATCTTGAGAGACTCGTTTTCCATCAAAATCAGGAACACACTCCGCAACAACAGGTTTTCACGCCCCCATTTCAGTCTAGCTGTCATTAAGGGGATGAAGGCACACTCTGCACACTGCAGTGTTCCTGGGACCACAACAGTGATTTCACAACCACAAATAGGATGTTTTCTTAGCCAGTGATAACAGCAGCCTCCTGCCTTCAGCTGTGTAAGAGTTAAGCTCTGATCACTTCCTTTTTGCCAGGATTGTTTTGTCTCAAAGGAGCTAGAAAGGAGGCACATGGCAAGCCAGATCACAGCAAGCACGAGCAATTAGTGACTTATTTATGTCACATGAAGGCTCCAGTTCACAGATGACATCCTAAAAGAATGCAGGAACCAAACTCAGGCTTATACTCATTTAACTGTCCAGATGGATATCCCAGTATGTCCCAACAAGCATCCAATTCATTTCTGCACAGTTTTCAGATTCCAAAGCACAGGCAGCATTCCAGTCCCAGAAAGACTGACAGAGTATCAAGACTGCTTGAGAAGACACACATGCTTTTTCTAAGAAAGAGGATCTCCTATATAACCAAGATTAATTTTAATACTCTAGCTACAAAACTTAGTATTTGAGAAAAAGAAAAGATGTGTATGAGCAGTGAGCTCCTGCTATTAACCATAAACCACTCACTGAGCCTTCACAATGTTGGTGCCATTTTTTACTGAAGACCTGCACTACACTACCACCATGAAAGAAAGCTTCCAAAAGCAGAACAAGTATCCACCAGATTTGTAACTGCTGTATTTTACCTGTTCTGTGGGTCAGGTCATGGCTCTGGCCATGTAGAAGGGCAACACACCTGCATTTCAAGCAAACAGCAACATCTGTCATGAACTTATCCCTGTAGCAATGGCAACTTCCAGCTCCCAAAGCCAGCCCTCACCCAGCCACATCTCTCACACTGAAGCTGTAGGCTCAAACTATAGATTCACACTTTCAAACACAGTGAGGGGACTCAGCCTGTAGAGAGGATGTTAAAAGCCCAGCAGGGCTGGGCCACTTGAATTCAGCATCTGCTGGACCATTTGAATTCAAATACTGAGAGCCCTCAGTGTCTCTTCCCACTCCTGAGGTGGAAAACTATGTGAAGCTTCCCTAAAATCATTGAGAAAGAATGGAAGAACAGCTTACTGGCACTCTCTGAACCACAGCACACGTTTCAGACCCTAGGGATACACAGTCAGTGCAGATATAATAACTAGGCTGTGGCTACAGAGCACAGCTCTTCAAACCCCAAACTATGCCAGCACAGGTTCCAATTACCAACCTTACATTTGCAATGAATCCAAGAAGGGGCAACATTTTAACAAGTTAATTTTTGCCACAAATATTCCTTAAATAAGAAAAAGGTTGTTATAAATTAGTCTACTTTACCAATTGGCACAAGAATTTGCCAGTGCAGCAAAACTGATTCTTGCTTAGCTTGCAAAAACCCACTGATGGCTGGCAATAAAGGGAAAAGAAAACGTGGGAATTTTTGTTCTGATCTTCTCCAGCACTCAACCTGCAATAAAAAGTGCTGTTTATGCTAAAGAATCAGAAATAACCAGAATCTGACCCCACTCAAACTGCACTTTCATTCCTAAATTGATATGTTGTTACGCAATACCCTTCGGTGCTTTTAGCTGACCACATCTTGGAAATCTAGACCTTCATTAGCAATTTAAAACAGTCAGAAGTACACAAATACTGACATGCGTGTTTTGAAAGAAATGAGACTCCCTATAATTAGAGGTTTGATGAGACAATCTGCTTAAACATGGAGCAAATGGACAATTGTATTAACAGAGCCTAAATACCATACTCTTTCTCACTTGCATGCTCAGCATAGCAGCAACTAAAGGCTACATAACAAAAACTTATGATGTTTTAAGAACAGAAAAAGTTTTCTCCATTTGCAGAAGCTACTAGAGCAAAGCAGTGTGAAGACTCTTCAAAGTAAAATGCTTTCTAAGTTTCCTAGAAAAAGTCCTTTAGGAGTCCTTTCTTGGTCCTTCACTTCGATTCAGGAATGCTCTGTCAGTCTTAGATAAGAATTACACAGCAATTATTAAAAAAAGAAAGTAACAAATCCCACAGGTGATGAGACAGAGAATTCCACTTCATGTGCAGGGTAACCCTCAGCACCATCCCTCAGCTACAGACAATGAGTGACTGTCACGGGAAGAACTGCACGCCCCCAGACAACTCTCCACTTGGAAGTTAAGGAGGGGAAGGGATTCACGAAAACAAACCCCAGGAAGAAAGAGAGAACATGAATGGAATGCACAAGTGTGGTTTGGATGAGGTAAGCATCTTTAAATGACTGCAGCTATCTGGGAGAGTAGGTAGGGCAAGGGGCTCTAACACAGCATCTCCTCTACCCACAAGCTGCCAGCCAGGCTGCAGAGCACGGTGAGCACTGACTGCTGAGAACTTTGCAGCTTCTCCAGAAGAGCAACACAGGTCATAATGAAAACACAGTGGTGGGATGAAGTTTTGGATGCTTCCCAGAGTTACCTGCACAGCCATAACCACCTCCTGTCAAGTACAAACCTGCTAAGGGTGCACCGTGGTGCAGGAGAGTCAGAGCTAATAATGAGCTGCCCAGACAGGAATCCTTTGGAGTCACTGCCTTCACATAGGATGACCAATTAAAGCAGCTTCTGCTAAAAAAAGAATAGAATATCACTGTCCCACCCACATTCCATAAAAGCAACAGGAAGGAACCAGAAGGTTTGAGAGGAAGGAGTCACTGCTTGAATGCTCTTGCAGGAAAAAGAGATTTTAAGGTAGTAGCACAGCTATTTACTAAGTGGAAACCAACTTACATCTGATTAAAGACATTTTTCTCTCTCCAGCCCTTCTCTCACCCCCAGGAACAGGAAACATGACAAAGCTACAGAACAAAAACCAAATGAGCTAAGAAATCCTGTTCCATTGGCTTTTCACCAGCACTTTGCCTCTGGTTCTGCTGAACACTGCATCTTTCACTGACAACCACTGACTTCTCCCTAGGCCCACAATAATATTCAGTTAAACAAATAGTCATATTCAAATTGTCTTACCCAATTTTGCAAACTAAGTAAACCAGCTTAGAACACCTGATGCTAAAGTACTGATGCATAAAGACCAGAAATTAACTTTTTTCCTTGAGGTTATAAGCTTTGAACCCTGCACAACTCATCTGCATTATTCTGTTTTGCTACAAATAAACCTTCCAGCCTTTTTTTTTTTTTCCTACTCTTACTGCATTTTATGTCATTATTTTTTCTTCCTAACTCCAGCTAGGAGAGGATGGAAAAAACGACTCACACAATCATACTGTACTCTTCTCTGTACCCACACAAAATAAGAGAACTGTGATTGAGGACTCTACTGGCAGTAGAAGTAACAGAGTAACAAACACAGGCCGTCCAAAAAGCCTTACCCACATCTCTGCTTTCAGGATGCACTGTTTAACGTTACTTAGGAAATGTGTTTCCAACAGCAGTGGTTTTTAATTAAATACATCTTCCAAACACTGGAAGTGGCAGTAACTACAAAGCCGATACTTTGTACCAAAATTTAAACCACTCCAGAGACCCTCACAGCCGAACCAGCTTCTTGCTTTTCACTCTATCAAAAAACATTTTGCATCTTTCATTTTACTTGTGGTTTGTATGAAGTCATTGGACTCACAAGGCTTCTAAATTTAAGACAAAGTCCTTGAACTGAATACAGTGACAGAGCTGGTCTGCACTGCAGGCAGGACAGGCAGTGGCAGCAGCCACACGGGCTCCTGCCAGCCTGGGCACGGGCCACCACGGCCGCTGGGCACATCGGTGGAGCAGAGCTCAGCCCCGGCTCCAACTCCTGCCTCAGGAGGCTCCTACACTGCTGGAGCTGGGCACAGAACCTCAGGGAAGCAATGGTACTTGCCTGCCCTTCTCTCAGGGTTTTACTGCTTGTTTGACTGCTTGCCTGTTGGTTTCCCTTTTAGGGATGGCTTTATACACTGCCACCACCCAAGAAAAAGGTGGGGGAGGATATGTGGAAGGGAAGATAAATGATTGTGGGGGTCAGTAAAGTGGCAGGGGTCAATAGTTATGACCAGAGAACAAGAGCATGACACCAGACACCATCCAAGAGCACCCATCACTCCCCAAAGGCATCAAAGAGCCAGAGGATACTGCTCAACAGTGTGAAAAGGGAATGGAAACAACCTGCAGAGCTCCTGCCTTACTCCCTCCTTCTGTTGTTCATGACAGCTTGGCCAAGGCCAGGTGAAGGGCTTATAATTTAGGGCCTCAGACAAGGGCCAGACTAATAAGAAGTTGGTGGGACCAGTATAACCAAAACATCATGACACAGGTCACAACAGGACAAAAGGCTGAATGGACCTCCCAGCCTAAGGCAATCAAATCACATCAAACCCCCTGCACGCCACTTACAGTTCACTGTTCAACTTCTCATTCTTTAAATGAATAATTTAAGTTCCAGGCTGTTTAGACTCCAAAACACCGGGACATCAGGTTGGAATGAACTATATGGTAAACTGTAAGTGAAGTTTATACCCAATGTGTCACTTGCATACATGTCCACAGCCCATCATGAATTATCCAAGACAATGAGCAACTCTCCAACACCGAGCAACGACACTCACTAGGTCTCTAAGTCACATTAAAACAAATTAGTATTACAAGCATATATTACAAGGACATACTTGCAAAAAAGAGGGTAAAGAACAGGCAGCTTGTACATCTTGATTAGTTGTGCTCACACCCACTTTCACCTTCTTGCTTCTGAGCATACCACAGTTCTGTCCTCTGCTGTTCAACAGCACTGGGTCTGAATTCAATAATCTAGTCAATTAAAACCAACATTTACACACCTATGGCTTCAGCTGAAGATCTCAAGAGCACTTTGCGGAGATGAATACTGACCTGCTCGGTGTCACACAGGTTAAACACCATTTTATAGGCACACAGCTCAGCCCTGTTTACATGAAAAATTAAACTGACCTTTGTGGCAGTGTAAAGCTACATTGCTAGTGCGGCCCTTGTGCAGCCCATTTATTTAAGTGGATCTTCTGGGCTGAGGTTGTATCATCCAGAAAAAGATATGGGAAGAATAATCTCCCTCTTAGAGCCTTAGATCTGCATAGATATCACCTCTACAAGGGCTCAGGATAAAGCAGTGAATGAAAACTCTGAGCCCTTGGGGGAGTGGGAACAGCAGTGGAAGAGGGAGCACAAATCACCACACGTGATCCTGGGAGCATTAGCTCTTACTGACTTCAGTGAAAAGCAACAAATTTAATATTTACCTGAATGACCTCTTGACCTTCTGCTGAACAACAGCAATGCCAGAACTGTCTGCTCTACACTTCTCCATCACTTCTGTCAATTAACCTCCAGATAAAAAGGTGATTTTTTTCTTCTCCTGATCCTCAGCAGTTATCCACAAGCTCATTCGTTTCAGTCCAGAACAGGGTGCACTAGCGAGTTTACAGCCTCTTCTACCCTAACTTTCACAAACATCTCATTTGCTCCCCAACATCAGCTCCACACAGAAATTAATCAGCATATACAGCCACCTGCAGAACTACTCCATGACAGGGCACAGATAGCTGAGAAACTGGGTGTTGTTTGGGGAAAAAAGCACACCATGAGCTTAAGTTTTGCCTCATATTATCCCCATTGCAATCCCACCTGCCACACTGCTGCCAGCTTCCTGGTTGCTCTGCTCTCAACCCCTCACTGCCCTGGAAACAGTACAGGAGTTTCATTCTCTCTTGGACTTTAACATGCATCAACACTCCTCCCTCCTCATGTCATTCCATGTACTAAAACAGATCTGCTGGGGAATTGCCTGGCATCCAGCTTGGTTTCATCACCACTGTTCCACTCTCTGCCTTGGTAATGGTTTTTCCCTTTAACTACACCTGGCCTCATGTTTGCTTTTTCCATCCATAGAATCACAGGATGGTTTTAGTTGAAAGGGACCTTAAAGATCACCTCATTCCAAAACCCTGCCATGGGCAGGGACACCTTCCACTAGCCCAGGTTGCTCCAAGTCCCGTCCAACCTGGCCTTGGACACTTCCAGGGATCCAGGGGCAGTCACAGCTTCTCTGGGCAACCTGTGCCAGGGCCTCCCCACCCTCACAGGGAAGGATTTCTTCCCAATATCCCATCTAACCCTGCCTTCTGGCAGTTTGAAGCCATTCCCCCTTGTCCTGTCACTCCAAGTCCTTGTCCTCTCCAGCTTTCTTGGAGCTCCTTTGGCACTGGAAGGGGCTCTAAGGTCCCCCTGGAGACTCCTCTTCTCCAGGCTGAACAACCTCAACTCTATCAGTATCTCCAGAGCAGAGGGGCTCCAGCCCTTAGAGTGTCTCCATGGCCTCCTCTGGACTCGCTCCAGCAGCTCTATATCCTTTGTACCTTGGGGCCCCAGAGCTGGAGGCAGCACAGCAGGATCTCACCAGAGTGGAGCAGAATCCCCTCCCTCAACCTGCTGGTCACACTTTCAGATGCAGCCCAGGACACTGGGGAGAGGTGCCTGAACTTTAAGCCTTTCAGAAGCAGCTCTCAGGAGTCTAAATGATTAATCAAGCAGCTGTCTTGTAAATTAGAAATCTTGTAACAGAAGGGTATGTCAATAGATTGGGAGTGAATTTCCCTTTGCAAACTGCATTAGTTTAGATGTTTGTATTTAATAATTTCTATCACTTCACAAAGCACAAGGAAAAAAAGGTTACTCCTCTCTGATTCCATTAGAGATATTTATAAACACATATCAAAGGACTAGCAGATGTTTCCATAGTACATCTGGGATTAACAAACAAAACTGTGTGTAATCATACTGAGAGAAAAGGTAGCTGGCTCTTTAAATCCATCAGTCATGAGGAATTATGAATCATATCTAAGTATCAGATTTGCCAACAGAAGAGGCTGGACTAACCCTCTGCATACCAGAAATCAGAGTTACACCCATTCTCACCCTGACTGGCAGATAAGGAGTCTCAATTTTTCCAGGAGAATGATCCCACTTCAAGTTGCAGTGACTGCATTCCTCTTGCAACTCCTTCACCTCGGTAAATCCATTTGCACCCAGTTCTGCTTTGTGGCACAGCAGGTCACTCTCAGTGCTTGTCTCTTCAGAGGAGCTCATCCAGTGAGGGTGCTCGCATGCAATTTTGTGGTAGGCTCTATTTTAAGTCTCATTCACTGGATTAAAATAGTATGGAGTTAAAAGTAGTAATTACCAAACATCTGCACTTTCCCTAAAGCTGCAACACTGTTTAACCAACGCATGAGCTATAAACTCACTGAATGGAGCTATTCCAGATTAGCTATAAACCTAAATTAGGGTGAATTCCCAGAGCAGTAAAGGATCCAATTCCTCAAGGTTATATGCATTACAGTTCTGTAGCACAAGAATTTGAGTGTTGTCCAGTTAAGGCATGATAATAGGAAGCCTCATCCCTGGAATTGTCCAAGGCTATGTTGGATGGATGGGGCTTGGAGCAACCTGGGCTAGTGGAAGGTGTCCCTGTCTGTGGCAGGGGGTGGAATGAGATGGGCTTTAAGGTCCCTTCCAACCCAGACTGGTCCACGATGCATTTGATCATGTTGAATGACCGTTCCATACTGCACTGTCCTAACAAAATAGTACTTAGTTCTCTTTTCTTTCTCACACTCCCTTTAGTGTCCAGCAATGAAAAATCCTCAAACACAGCAAGTCTTTGAACAGAAACATCATGGCCATGTAGATCCTCGCTGCAGACCAGCCCCACTGGCCACCTATGATGAGCAGGCTGGTTTGGCCACTAAATATTTCTGTGATCTTCAGTAATTCACTGCATAAGAAAGATCATTTAGAAATCAAATAGTAACGGCAGACATAATTTCAGGGCAGGGCTGAATTCCCACTAAAAATGTATTTTCAATTCATAAACATTTCTACTAATGTGGCTTCCTTTGCATGATCAGTTTCTCGATCTTACAGCTGCAGAAGGAAGATATTCATGCTCCTGAAAAAAACCACAAATTACTTTTCTATTACATCGCTCAGTTAACTTTATCAGACCAACAGAAACCCTGTGAAGAAGCTGCACATTAATGTCTGCCTTTACACACGTCAGCACAGAAGTGCTGATGTTTCACAAAGCTTGAAAATTTATTGTGAGGTAAGTATTTACATTTGTATTTTAAACCATCGGTTTGAGCACAGGCTTTCTAATCTCTGCCCGCTGTGCTCCCCCCTGCCACCTTGTGTAAACTTTTAATCTCCGATGCAGAGGCCTATTATTAGAGCTGGCTGAAAAAAAGCCCTATAGACTGAAGGCATGTTGTTTGTCATGGAAAAGGTTAGGGCAGAGCCTTTCCAAAAACAAAGCCTTATTAATAAACCTTTGTTTCTGTTAAGAAAAATCAAAGAAAAATTTCCTTGATGTTTTAAAAACTGTTTCTCTGTAAATAAAAACCAGTGACTCAACATCAAAATACGTCCTTTTAAACAAAAAGTTTCGATTCAGCAGGGAGAAATAAGTAAACACTTAACATGGCCTTAGCGCCCCGAGACAGACCAAAGACTGCACGTCCTGTAAAGCGAGCTGGGCTTTCACCTCCATTTACACACAAGCCTGCCTCCAAACCAACCCGGGAACGGAACAAAACAACCCCCCCGCCTTTAGCCGGTTTGAAAGCACTGGGAGCCGGGTGTAGCCTCCCCCACCTCCCCAATCCCAGTGGGGGAAAAACGCAGGAAACCAGTAACTCAAACACCGAGAACACCTTCTGCACAACTCCCATCTCAAAAAACATAAGTCAAAACCAAACAAGGCGGGGAGGGCCGCAAATAGCTCCCAGACCAGTTCAATACAGATAACGCAGACACGCCGGGAGCCATAACTCCAAAGCCGGGATGAGGACGCGGCCATGGAGGCTCGTGGGGAGCTGGGAGAGGGGCGATCGATGGCCCTGGCCAGCGGACCCGCCAGGTCACAGCCGCCAGCTCCTGGGCTGGGCTGCTGGGCCAAGGGCTGGCAGGGAAACCTGCCTTGATCACACCCAGTTCTTTGCTAAACGTAACTCGGGACGCGCCTTTTCCTGCAAACTTCCAGCCTGGAAGATTTCACGTGTTTTGAACGGGCACCAGCAGTGCATAAAAGCCTGGTGCCCCTCCCTGCCCAGGGACCCCACGGCAGCAGGCACAGCGGTCACACATAACCCAGGAGCTCATGCGCTCTCCCTGCTTTTTGTCTGTGAAAAGGAGCACGAAACTTTCAGTCGGGGAAGGCGGAGCGCCCGCCCTACGGCACAGGAGCGGGTGGAGGTGGGTGTGAGGAAACGTGGCGGGGCCGACCGAGGCGTGTTCCCGGCGCTGCTGTGCGGGAACAGCCGCACGGCCGGGAGGGAGGGAGAGCTGCCGTTCCACTGTGCTGCCCGGGGAACCGAGAGGCGAGCGGGGGCTCCTGGCGGGCCCGGCCCGCAGCCCGGGAGCGGCCGCGCGGGGAGGGGCCTCGGCCCCGCCCCGCCGCCCCGAAACTTCCCCGGGAGCCGGCCCGGCCGCCGCCTCCGCCCCGGGAAACGGCGCCCGGCGACCCCAGACCCGGCGGGTCCCCCCGCCCCCGGCCGGGCTCCCCCGGCCCCGCCGCCCCGACCCGGCGCGGCCTCCCCGCGCGGCCCCCCCCGGGCCCGGCGCAGCCCCCCCGGCCG
>JAWWES010000030.1:1205647-1230233 GCA_035583135.1 Lophotriccus pileatus | reverse complement strand
ACCCTCTGGGGGAAGAACCTTGTGCTGAGATCCACCCTGAGCCTGCCCTGACACAGCTCCAGCCATTCCCTCAAGTCCTGTCTCTGGTCACAAGAGTGAAGAGATCAGTACCTCAGGAAGATGTAGAAGACCCCAATGAGGAGACCTCAGTCTCCTCCAGCTGAACAAACCAAGTACCCTCAGCTTCTTCTTTTATGGCCCCTCCAGACCCTTCACCATCCTTGTGCTGTCTTTTGGACACTCTTTAATGGCTCAATGTCTTTTTTATGTTGTGTCACCCAAAACTGCCCCCAGGACTCGAAGGGAGGCTGCCCCAGGGCAGAGCAGAGCGGGACAATCCCCTCCCTTACCCGGTCAGCAATGCTTTGCCCAATGTTCCCCAGGACATGGTTGGCCATCCTGGCTGCCAGGGCACTGCTGAACCAGCACAAATCCCTTCATTTCTGTTTCAAAAGAATAAACTGGTCGAATCGTTCTGCTCAGCTGACTTCCCTCAGCAGAGCAGCAGGGCCTGGCTTGCATGAGGGCAACTGAAATGACTGTCAGTCACAGCTGGCATCACTCTTACTAAACACTTGGCCAAAGTAGGCTGGGAACACTTGACCACAAAGAGTTTTCAAAGGAATGTCAAAATTCTCTTTTTCTCAGTGTGATTCCAAACTATTTTTATCTACCTCTTTCTGGGAGAGAGACACAGGCATTACCACGACTGGTCATAAACTTTCATTACTTCCCAAGGAGAAATTGCAGGGAAATTACAGGCTAGTGCACTGGTTTTAAGTCTCTCCTGCCCCGGGCATGTCAGCACTGCTGCATTCCAGTCTACCCCCAACACATTCCTCCCTGCCCAGTCCTGTCCTCTCCTTTCCTGGTGATGGATATTAATGACCCCACTTGGTAATTAACACACTGAGCACCACCCCCGTCAGCATGAGCTGAGTTCTTAGCGTGTGTAGGTGCTGGACGAACATCCCTTGTGTGTAGTGGGTCAGTCCTGACTTCCAGCTCCACCCAGGAGTGTCTCTTGGCCATGCTGCACTTGGGCTCCACCTGCCCCCCTGACCCGGAGTGAGGGAAGGGCTGTGGGTGTGCACTGAGCCTGTGGTTGCACCTTACCTGATGTGCCCCCTCCATGTGCTCCTCCTAACTCACACATGCCATATGGAGCAACACATTGCTGCCCCAGGCACACCAAGAGGTCGTGTGGAGAAACACCCTCAATCCATCCCCTTTCAGCATTTATGAGAAGGCATCACTAGCAGATATTATTTACCTCTCTCCCGTAAAGACAGACGTATCTACAAGCAGTTTCTGTACTGTTGTAGTATCAGGGAAACTGAGGCAGAGCAGTTTAGTGCTCCAATCTCTGCAGTCCTGCCCCAAGCTCATATCCCTGCCATTCCTAGCCCTGAGCCCAAGCCCAGGAATCTGCAGTGCACCAGAGCTCATGAAGCTGGAAATCCTACCACTGCATGGCTTTTTAGGCATCGAAATGTCATCCAAAGGGAGAAATCTTGTCATCAAGGTGAAAAGCATTGCTACTGAAATGTGATCAAAGGCAGAGTTATCAACTTAAGTGTACTCAGGAGTTTCTGTTCCAGGCAAGAGAATTATCAATGAGAAACCAATCTTATAAGGTAGCTGCTATTGACAGGGAAATAAAAGGAATACAGTTCTTACCAGACAGACCTAAGTTGCTCCAAATTGCTGTCAGCCTGAAATATCTTGCTGGTAATTTGTTTCCAAATTCTTTCTCCCTAAATTTGATTTGTTGCTGTACAGTGGATGATCTATTCTGCACAGCACCTCAAAGAGTATTCCCGTTGTCCTCTCCCTGATTGTTTGTGAGCTATCACTTCTGGGAGTTGGCAGCATTTATTATGAAAAGGGACATCGTTGCTTGAAAAGCAGATTTTTGTCTGAGACTGTGGTATCTGCTGCCCTTACAAACAGCAGCTGAGATTACTGGGAGCAAAGTCATCAGGGAAGAAACACTTTTCCTCCCCGTCTCTGAGCTTGTCCACCTGGGCAAGTGGCCATGCTGTGTGTCTGTACCTCGGGGTGGGGGAAGGATGGGGCAGCATTTCCTAACAAGGCACGCATAAATCCTGTCACCAGGATCCTTTCTAACCAGGATAAAAGTTAGCAGGGTTTCCCACCTCCTGTGGTGGTGTAGTAAGAGGATGAACATCACACCTAGCAATTATTTTCTGCTGATCTCTGCTCTTTCTTGCATGAGGGAGGAAGAGATAATTCTGACTTATGAAGTGTCCTGCTGGGTTCAGTGATGTCTCCTACACGGCATGTCTGAGGCTTTCCCAGGCCTCTGAGCAGTCACCTTCAGCTCTCCAGAGGATATATTTCTGCCCACTTGACACAGAGGTAGAAAAGGGAAACTCCAGCCTCACCTGTCCCTCAGGATCCATCCAGCCTGGATGTGGGTGCAAATGAGAAGAGCAGTTTTCAACTCTGGCTTTCTCATTTAAGAACATGTTCTCCTCTCCTTTCTCTGCTTAACCCACTTTGTCCAATGGTTTAAGCAAATTCAAAAATATCTAGTTTTGGGACAAGGAGCTACCTCAGCTTATTTACATGGCTTGAGTGTGGGCAGAATGGAGAAACTTGACTTCCCAGAAAAAAAAGGCTCTCACTCCTCTTGTGTGTGTGGCCCTCCTAGATAAAAAATAAGAAGATATTTCTGCATCTTTCTGGGAATGTATTGGCATTTTTAGCATATTTCTGCTCTCCAGTTTATTGGAGGTACACATAGGTGACATTGCTGTGGATAGGGCACTGCAGGCACCATGTCAGGCACTTCAGGTCACCCCAAGACTTTGGACAAGTCCTGGTCCCATCCAGAGCATGGAGAGAACTGGAGCGTTGGGAGCTGGAGGAAGAATTGCACTCCACCCACGTAGGCACTAGAAAATTAATAATTGTTGCAAATGCTTGAGAGCAGCACAAAACACAGCACTAATTCAGCTGCTGTAATTTTGCCGCACAGTTTACCCCGACATCACGTCAGGGAAAGCTCCACTTAAGCAATTGTAACATCACTGAAAGGATGGAATTAAGGAAAAAAAGAGAAGGAACATAAACCTCCCACTATTGTTTTTTTCAGAAAGCAGCAACAGGAAGAGCCAGCTAAAAAGCCTTGAGGCTCTGAGCTGTTATTCCTCCCTGGAAACCAGCCATGTGAGACATGGAACACCCTGAATTGCGGAGGGGGGCCTGCTCTGTGCCCACCCTGCAGGATGGGGCCCATTCCCACGGGCCTCACAGTGGGCTACCTCCCTGCCCCAGCTTTAGCCACCCTTGGTGCAAATTCTCTGTGTTGTGGGTTGACCTGGGCAGACAATACTGCAGCTGCTTCAGAGCAGCACATCTCCCAGGAGCCACTGCCAGGGCTGGAACAGCACCCAGGTATTGCAGCAGGGCTGCTAGGGAACCAGCAATTTGTCCTCTTTGCAGGAGCAGGCTGAACCGTTTCGAGGTGACCGAATGCAGGTGTCAGCCAGGCAGGAGCAGCACAAATCAATCTCTCACTGCTTAAAAATATATCTGTACACCAGATTTGAACCCTTTCCTCTAGAGTCTTGTGGCAGAAATGGAGTTTTAAAATGCTCAATTATTTATAGCTGAAATGCTGGGGAAAAAAGTAACCTCAGTTGTCCTGCTGGAGCAGAACGTGCTGGTCCCCAACACCCCCTGATTCCACAATGCCTGGGAGTCATGAGGTCTGGACAGGGTAACGAGGAACAAGGAGGAAAGAGTAATGCCTGAAAGCAGGGCAGCAGCACCTCAAAGCAGAGCCAGTTCACACAGGGACATGGTCAAAGCCAAATTATCACAACCCCGAGGTGTGCCAACTGTTGCTTTCATGCCTGGGTGTTAATTATCACCAATTAGGTGGGGTGGGTGGGTGCTTAAGTACAGACTTCTGGCAGACCAGGGAGAAAGGACAGGTTTTGTAGACCCACAGATGTTGTGTCAAAGGGATGCTTTGGAGAATTAAGAGCTTTTAGGAGGGAACCTGTGGGAGTTCCTCCAGAGGAGGACTGTCAGCCTAAACTTGTTTTTTGTATTTATTTCCCTGTGTTTTGGGAGAGCTGCTGCTTGGCAAAGACCCAGCATAGGGAGCAGGCACTGCTGGTCTCTGCCCGGTGAAGGAAGAGACCACAATCTGCAGTCCCACATGACAGGAGGAGCACCAAGAGGAGATGAAAGGGAAACCAGGGAGACCAGAGGGTGTAAAGACAGCAAGTGTCACATGGGTGCTGGACAGAGACTGGTAGAATTTTGCATGGCTTTAAGACAGAACTGAATAATTACAGCTGTGCAGAGGCTCTCTCCCTTACTGAGTTCCCCTCTGCTTTTGCCTAGTGCTCATGGACAGGTAGGAGCATGGGAACAATGACGTGGAGGAGCCCACTTAAGCACCTTCACTTGTCTAATTTTGTCCAGAAGAAAAGAACCACCAGTTGGGGGTCCCTTCTCCCTGCTCCGTCCTGAGGAACGGACTCCACTCTTCCTGTCCTGGGGACATGGGCATCGGGAGGGGTCTGAAATCCCAGTGCCTTTCACTCAGCTGCTTTGTGGTTATCACTGAGCAGTGTTAGAAACCACAAGGATGATGAGGACAGTGCCTGAAACCATGGCAATCCTCTGCAGCCACATCCTTCCCCCCTGCAGCCCCAGCCAGTGGACATGGGGCCACCCCTCGCCCTGTAGCAAGCTGAAAGTGAGACCTGTCATTTTGCAGGGACACAGTTGCAATCTGAAGGATACAGCCAGCGAGTGCCAACAGCTCCCAGGAGTAAGGGACAGCCATGCCATAAGAGGATCTGCCTGGTGCAGATGGCAGCAAAAGGCCTTTTGAATCCAGCTCTGAGACAAGCCTCCCCCTGTCCCTGGGATCATCACCCTGCTCCGGCACCACAGCATCTGTCCTTCTGTCAGGCACTTGGGACAGTGGGGGATATCATCCAGAGAAACCAGTAAAAGTTACAGCACTTGGCCACTGAGGAACTGGTGGTTTGGCCTTTGATTAGGATAAAGCTGTTTAATTGCTTCCCATCTCAGCACTGCCTTCCTGCACAGCTCTGTTAGTGAGGCCTGCACAGAGGATGCTAGGGATTAATGAGACAGGTGGTTAAATACAGGAGGGTGGATGTGGAACTAACCTGCTGTGATTTAAGTAATAAAGTGGGAAAAGGTAGCAAACATGGTAGGCAAGTGGTTCCATTTCATTAGCTGGTACCTAACAGTGCCAGCCCCTGTGCCTGCTGCAGGGGCGATTGCAGTGTGGTTTTGGTGAACATGGGCAGCCCTGGCTTGGCACAGCTTTCTACTGAACTACTCCCATTTATTTTAGCTGATATTCTGTTTACAAATCTCATCTGTGCCAGACATTCACCTCCAGCACATCGTCTAACCTGTACCTCTGGGGGACAGCACAACAGGTACATTGAGATGCAAAGTAGCAATATTTTTAGAACAGGCAGATCCCCACAGTATCTCCATACATTTGCAGAAGCTATCCAAAATCCTGTGCAAGTCTAAAAGCAGGGAAGTTGGGAAGAGCAGTAGTAAACCCCTTCCAATGAGAGCGCTTCAAACCCATGGTTCTCAAAGGGCTCAGCAGTGGCAGCCAGCACCATTATCAGACGGGCAAACCAAGGAAATTATTTGCCTTGTGTACCCCAGGAGAGCTGGGAATACAGTAAAATCCCAGACTAGGGAAATCTCAGCCCTTGGACCATAAGGGAGTCCTCAGATGTCAGCATCAAAGGCTGTAAAACCCGAGCCCTGCTGCCCAGCTGGCCGGGCAGCTGGGATGTCTTACTGCTGGCAGGTCTGACCTCCAGTTGAGAGTGCCCAGCCCCGTGCCCTCTGCTAGCAGCTTTGCTTTCCTTCCGAGGTGCTGGGATAAAAGCTTCCCATGAGCATCTCTAAAATCCTTGAGAGCAGACAATGCACACCATCCATCTGCCCCAGCTCTCCGCTGACCGACAGCCGCAGGAGCATGCACGGGCTGAGCTCCCTCTGCTCAGGGCAGGGTGCCCGGTAAGACACTTGGATTTGTGCTCTTCAAAACCTCGTGTCTGAATAAAGCTGCCCCTTGTACTGACCATAAAAAAGCTGAATCTTGATTTCACAGTCCCTGGAGTTCAAATTCCCATTTTCTCCCCCACTGCCTGGCACTGGGGCATTTTATCCACACCCTCCTCCTGCTGCCCGCTATGACACAGGTATAGGGGAGTATTCAGCCACTCAGGAGCAGAGCAACCTGCTTGTAAACTTAATATTACTTGAGCTTTTCTCAGAGTTCATGCCCCAGCTTGCAGTTGGATGGAGTGAGGCAGTCCCAAGTGCTTCTGATGGATATAAAAAGGATATGCAATCAGACGTGCACTTAAGCAAGTATATTACCAAGTTAAATGACTACAGTTTTACTAAGCTAATTAAAAAATGGAACAAAGCAATGATCAGATTAAGGTCATAATTAATAACTCTATAGGTTCAAATTATCCAGTCACCCAATAAACTCTCCGTGTAATCAGAGGGAGCCGCAGCTGATAACTGGAGGGAATTGGTGTCCTGCTCAGAGGTCTTTGGGAGGCATGAGCTGCCTTTAGAGCAGTGACCTCAGCTCACCGAGATGACAATGCTAACCTTGCTGCCCAGGAGACCTTTTCCTAAGGCTTGAGTGTCTGTCCCAGGTTACTTCCTTAAAGGGAAGCAAGTAGTCTCAGGATGGGTGAGACCCCCACCGTCCCAACCTCCCAGGTTACGTGGGTAAGACTCACCACCCACCAGAAGAGATGGCATGTTATCCTGCCATGGTTTATCTCCAGATTTTAGAATGGATGAAGCTTTTTAAAGAGCCAGTACTGAATTTTGCTATATAAACACTCAGGGATTTTAAGACCCATTTCTTGCATGCTTTCCAATCATCTCTTCACTGGCTGATGCCAAGCCCTTTGGTACCCAGCTGCAGGGGTCAGAGAGGGCTGTCTGGCATCTCCCCTGTCCTGCCTCAGCTCCATTAGCTCTTGGAAATGCCCAGCATGTTGGTTTCCAGGATCCCAAATCCACCAGGATTTGGGCTGTTTCCATCAAGGCAATGTTTTAAGGGGGTTGTTCAAATGATCTGTTAATGTGCACAGGGTGGGTTTGTCTTCTTATTGGTCAGGGCCTGGAACAGCTGTAAAAGAGGAGCCAAGAGCAGAAAGTTTGTCAATTACATGTGGTTAATTATCTTAATTATGAGTAGGCAGCTAGGTGACACGTCCACTGAAGGCTTGTGCTAAAGCATTCAGCATCCAAATCCCTGAAGGCCCATCCAGAGCCTTTTGGGGGCTCACAAGCAATGGGGAAAAAGCCCTGAGTGGGGCAGGGAGGAGGTGGGAGATGGGGGTGCTGGGGACTCTGCTGTGCCAGGGCTCCCCAGAGCTGAGCCCGCTGGGAGGGTCACGGCAGCATCCCAGTGCTCAGGGATATTGTAGGGCATTTTTGGTGGACTCATGGGGAAATTGGAAAGGTCCCCTCTGGTTCTCCCACCCTCAGCCCCGGGGCAGCTCCGGCTGGTTCCCTCCCCTCCAGACGGTTTCATAGCCTGAAGCTGCTGTTTACAAGAAGCAAATGTTTTACTGTCAGCTAATCTGCCTTGTTTGCAAAAGCCCTGAAGGCTCATTTTAATTGCAAGTAAATGATTCTTAACGATATAAATCAGAGCCAGGGAGTGTTTGTGATATCTTGCACTGTAACCAGGAGTCAAGAAATGAATTAGTCTCAAATTGAAAAGGGGAAGGTTTCCATCTGAAATTGGGCAAATATGAGACTTCATCAAGGAAAGATAATCACTTGGCAGGATAATAATGAGGCTTCAGCTTATCAGTTTTGCATGGAGAATCCTTAATACGCCTGCAGCATGTTTTGCTGCCGTGAGCTATGTGAGAGACAGCTCAATAAGAAAGGTAATGGAGAGAGAAGAGCCATGGCAGCCCTGGCTCTTCCCCGGCCCAGAGGATCAGACACACCTGGCTTTGGAGAAGAAAGTCAGGGAAACAGAAACAAATCACACAAATGGCAAAGTGTCTGGCTGGGGGAAAAGGCTCTGCTTCCGTGGGTCCCCCCTTGCTCTGCCAGCAATCCCATGTCTTACTGAAGGGTGGAGGTGCTGATCCTCACCAGAGCACCCAGCTTGTGTTCCACCAGGAGCCTGTCCAAGCTCCCGGCTGGGATCAGCAGGATCTTTCCTGTTGGTCTCAGTGCCAGCCGGGTTAGCCCAGGACTGTGGATGTACGAAAGCACAGGGACATGGAACAGCTGAGGGCTGGCATGTTTGGGCCGCTGTTCCCTGTCCCATTCCTCTTCTCCAAGGGCTTGCCCAAGAACAAGGAATGGATTCAGACTTGCAGACACTCAGCGTCCCCTTCCCTCCCCTTGCCAGCGAGGAGCCCCAGCCAGGCAATGCGGGCTGTTTGGGAAGCAGCCGGCACAGCCGCAGTTGTGGGCTGTTCCCAGAGGGAGTGGGGCTGCCCCGAGTGGGACAGTGGTCCCCAGAGCCACCCTGGCCCACAGGCTGGGCAGGAATAAGGGGCCAGTGGGAACTATGGCCACCTCCTCTCCCTTTACAGCCCCTGCTCCCAAAAAGGGCCTGGGAACTCAGCCCTAATTCCCATACAGTCCTGCTGATTTCCGATGAAATGAGGCAAAATATGGGGATTGAGTTGGGGGCTTGATTTTCTCAGGAGACAAATGAAACAAAAACGAGGAATGTGGAACATTTGATTTGGTTTAGCATCGAGGAAAACTTTCTTTTCCCAAACTCAGGCTGAAAAGTGGCTCAGTAATTTCCTCCCCAAATCGCTCCCATCGCTTGCATTGATTTCCACTTCCTGAATCCCAAAGCCTTGCTCACCCCTTGGCATGGTGCTCGTGGAGCAGCAGATGCTGCCTGTGCACTGAGCCAGCCCCCTGCCAGCTCCTCCTGCCTAGTGGGGGCACAGCCACCTCACAGCTCCAGGGGCCAGCTCCTGGGGCTGCAGGTGGAGGAGAACCAGAGGGAACATTTCCAATTTCTCCATAAATCCCTCTCAGCACCCCTGGGAGCTGGGATGCTGTGGGGACCCTCCCATCAGGGTGTTGGGTGTATCCCTGGGCTCAGCTCTGGGGACCCTGGCACAGCAGTGTCCCCAACACCCCAACCTCCCACCGCTCCCCCTACTTTGGGGAGCTCTGTGGTTGATGGGATTCTCCCTGCACTGCTTAGGGCTTGTCTCCCATTGCCTAGGAGCCCTGGAATAGTCCAGATGTGTCTTTGTGCAAGGCCTCAGGGTCCTGGGACCCACTGGGACAGCTGGCAGCAGGTATGGAGGAGCAAGAGGAGGGTGATGCTGGTGCTCACAGTGCCAGGCTCAGGGAGAGGCAGGGCCCCTGATTGCCCAGTGCAGGGGTGTCCTGGTGAGGGACCTCTGGGGACACCAACCACAGCCCAGCTGTGCCCAGGGAGCACAAATGGGGCTTTGGGGAAGCTCTCAGAAGCACAGGGGCTGTGATGCACGACAGGGAGAGGGCTGAGGGGCTGAGCTCAGTGTCTTGTCCTGGAGACGAGGGGCCCAGACTGAGCACAGTGTCTGTGTCCATCCCCCTCCATCTGAAGCCTTGGGATGAGCTTACTGACCACGGAATGGTGCTGGGATTGGAGCTCAGTTGGGAGCTGATGCATCCCCTGCACAACGAGTTCCCCATGTCCCAGGAGGGTGTCAGCACCAGCACGGGTCATGAGGACAGGTGAACTTGTCCTGTCTGGGTCAGCTCCAGTGTCCCCAGCATCCCCCAGATCCCCAGCCCATCCCAGCACGAGGGCGGTGGGACTGCCTGGACACCGAGGGCTGCTGCAAGGGGCGATCCAGCCCAGCAGAGCTGCCGGACCTGCTGGCCAACGCGCTGCTGTGTCCCGTTTGCTGTGCCCCAGCGGCACCCGACATTGTGGACAATTAGCAGCGGGCTGTAATTGCCGGCTGTGCCACCTCAGGCCGTCGGGAGGATAAAGCCGGGCTGGAGAGCCCGGCACTGAGCCAGGCTCTGGGGCTGCAGCCACTGCTGTGCCAGCACGTCTTGCTGTGCCCTGACCTCCCTGCTCAGAGCCCAGGACACAAATGCACCTCTCATGGAGTATCTCCCCAGGCCAGGCCAGGCCAGGGGTCCTGACCCCCCTGGGTGGGGATGGTGGCCAGGGCAGCCGGCTGGGGATGGGTGCAGCTGCTGCTGAGCGAAGCTGTGGGTTCATTACCAACCTTTTCAAAGCCAGTGCTTAAAAATATCCCCCTCTCGCATGGGTTGGCTCAGCTGTGCGGCTGGTCCTCATCTCCCTCTCGGGATATAAATAGCTGGGCTGAATAGCAACGCTGGCCCAGCGCTTTTCATGCTGCTGCACAGGAGGGGATGGTGGCACGAGCCCCATGGGTGGCCAGGGATGTTGGCTGAGCAGCCTGGCCATGTCCCACCAAGTCAGGCTGTGGATTCGGCTGTCCAGCAGGAGCTGCTTCCAGCCAAGAGTTCAAAGCAAAATGAAATTAAGGGAACAGCCAGAAAAAGAGAGAGGTGCAGTTTTGGGGTAAGGGTGAAGGAGGAGAGCTGTTCCCACTGGCTGAGGTCTGCAAACCCCTCCTGTCTGCCTGGGACATGCCTTGGCAACAGCACTGGCAAGAGGAGCCACTTCTGAACAAGCTTGGCTTTTCTTTCACAAGGTTTCACAGGTTTTTTGGGGATATGGGTGATTTTGCAATGAATTTTGTGGCAAAATTCAAAATTTGCCATCTGTAGAAGGAGGATCTCCTTCATTAGAGTCCTTTGGTGACACTGGATGAAGATGCTTCCACTCCATGTATCCTCCGGCAAACCCTGATATCAGGGCAGGAGGATGTACCCAGGAGGTGAAAGAGATAGATGTTAAACAAAAGAAAAAAACATTTTTCCTGTTTTTATCTTCTAATAGGAGCCTGATATTTAATAATGAAGGAGAGTCAGATGTTCAGATATGCCCTTATTAAATGAAAAGTGTACATGTCTTTGCTTAATCCACAGTACAGCTCTCGGACTAAAGACAGGGCAAAAGATCTTAATACCTCTTCTAAACAAGTGGATGCTCTCATTATTCTCCAGTGCAGCTGCAGCTTCTCTGTCCAGGGAGCTCCTCAACTGCTTCATCACAGCCTCCCCCACACTATTCCCTCTGTGCTACCAGGAATTCATCATTGCTCTCCACATACATAGAAGATGATCCTTTAGGCAAGGGGAAGAGGAGGGAAAGCCCACGTGAAGTGGCACTGCACCACGTCCTTGGAAGCAAATCAGTCACAGTGTCACCATAAGATAACCCTGGTGCTCAGTGGGCTGAGCTAAGCAGGAGGAGAAATCCATGCCCAAAGGCAAGGTGAAGAGTTTCTTCCTGGTAAGTGATGTTTTTGAATTGGTGATGAAGTCTCTTCTGGGAAAGGCTTGGCAAAATCTGCTGCAAAGTCAGAAACCTGTCATTTCTCCATCACTGCCCATCCAGGCTGGGGCTTGGCTGCAGAGAGCCACCAGTGATGGCTGTGATGGCACAGGCAGGGGCTGCAAGAGGCTGGGAGTCTCTGTCACCCTGTGTCCCTCCAAGTCAGTGCTCTGGCTGTGTCACCTTGCAGAGAGGTTGGGGACAGCCTCCATGGGGCTGCTGATCTCTGCAACCCTCAGGATTCCCACTGCTGAAGGGGGTCTGGATGGTCACTCTTGCTCTGTCTCATATTCATTTCACTGGCAGCAGAAATTTGCGCTGTGTCATCCTGTATTTAATCCAGAGGAGAGCGGCATTTAATCACCTGTGTTTCCTCCACTCAAATGGGCTCTGCTTCCAGCATCTCTGCTAGACCAAAGGGGTGCTTTGAGCCAGCCTCCTTCTTCCATGGCCAAGGAGATGTCATGCACAACTTGCAACCACCCCTGTCATGTTTGGTCATGTTACCTACACCCGTGAAAAAGTACTTTTCCATGAAAAATGGACATCTCATAACCAGAAAAATAAAGCAAAGCTTAATTTGGGGAATTTTGTCCTGGAGAGGACAAAGTCAGTGCCCAGACTGGAAAAGGCTGTCCCAAGGTACAACACTGGGAAGGGCCACGAGCCCCTTCAAGGGAAGAGATGGCCTTTGCCTCTGCCCCCAAGCCAAAAAGAGCTGTGTCTCTTTGTGATTTCGTGAGTCATCCCCAGCATGAATCACTGCTGCTCTGTGGGCCTTCCTTTGGCTTCATTTGGCTTCATTTGAGCCCATTTGGCTCTTGCTGGTTCCTCTGTGGCAGACATGGCAGGGGGAGCCAGGGCAGGGTGGGAGGGGACACCGGGGCCAGGCTCTGTGGCCACCCTTCTGGAGAAGACACCTCTCTTCCTAGCTAGGGCATTGGGCCAAAATCAACCCTGCCATTGAATCTCCAGCTGCTCTCAGGGAACTTGAAATGCTGGTGACACTCACATCGTAAGCAGATTATGTCTGTTCCACGCTGGGCTCTTTGCCTGCAAGCAATTGGTTACTAATCACATTTTTTCACCAGTTAACTTGGGGGTTTATCAGTCTGAGCCCTCATCTTTATCAGATCTCAGTCTTGCTGGGCTGATGAACATCTCTTACATTTTCCAGACTCCCTGGATGCTCTCTGCCACTTACTTGACATGTGCTGAAATGATGGCAGGTGAAACTGCCTCTCCTGGAAATCCCCGCAGCTCTGAGACGCTCCCAGCTCAGAGCACAAACGGGAACAAGGAAGCCTCATTCCCACTGTGCCACAGCCCCAGAGTGTCCATCCCGGGCCAAACCTGCATACTGGGGGATGCAGCGCCCTCGCAGAGATCAGGGAGTGCTAAAGCTATTGCAGGGGCAGCGAGAGAGGAGAAAGCTGCTCCGTACAATGTGCCCACGTGCACACAAATGCACACACGTGTGCAAAGCTGTGCACACTCACACCCCCACACACACTCAGTGTGCTGCACTCAGCTGTCGTTCTTCCCGCTCCTGATGTGCCCCGGGTGATGCTCTCCTGACCCGAGTGACCGCACAGTGCCCCAGGGGATGCTCCCTGGCCACTGGGTCCTCAGCAGGGTGAGGGTTCATGGATGTTTCGCGCCCTTTTCCATGGACGGCCGGAGCTGGAGTCACCCAGGAGGAGGAGCCGCAAACCTCATGGCCGGGCCTCTCTCCCCGCATCACCCCCGGGAGAGCGCTGTTGATTCGTGTCCCGGGAGCTGCGATTTATTCTGCTGGCTCAGCAAGATACCGCCGGCTCCCGGGGCCGCGTCTTCCCTCCCTGGCTTCTGGCAAGGCTCCGGCACTGCCTGTGCCGGGCGGTGAAAACGAGCCCGGACCCTGCGCACAGGTACACCCTAACCCTAACCCTAACCCTGCTCTGCTCTGCCCACGGGGAGCGCCGGGAAGCGCCGCGTCCCCCCGGGGGGCTCCAAGGGGCCCTTCTCCCCGCACATCACTCACAAAACAGAGATGGGAAGACCTCAGAACATATCCAGGGAGCCGGGAAAATAGATGGGCTTTTTGAGAAGCGCCTCAGAGACCACTGCTGAGTGCCCGGGGGGAAATCAACACCATTGAGCAGTGCAAAAGCTGGGTACTGGAGTGATGTTCCCTGCCCTGCATCCTCCACTCACGGTCAGTCTCTGCAGGATTCAGGCAGAGCAGCGCTCAGGAAAGGCTGGATCCCACCCTAGCTGGACATTTCCTAGCTTGGCTGTGTTTGTCTCTGTGACCTGGCAATACTTTTAGGTAGGAGAGTGCACGGCTTCGGTGGTGTTTTTGGGGGCATCATCACCACCAAGGCCTGGACTGGATACACTCAAGGATGTTTCCTTGGCTGCAGAGCCAGTCACACCACGGAAGGCAAGGGTTAACCAAACTCCTGCTCAGTTTATTATCTTCATTCAAAGTAAGCTTTTTTTCACAGAAAGCAGCTGGGTGTGTGGAGCGAAACTCATCACTCCAGGGACGCTCAGCACTGCCGAAGCCAATTTCAGGAGTAAATACATATTTTTAATGTATTTCTTTTTATGAAGCAGAAAAGTGACATGGCTGGATGGTGGAGAACTTACCTGAGTTAATGGCCCAGCTGGAGCTCTGCCAACCAGCATGTTTACGGAAATGGATAGTGTGGGGCTTAACTCAGGCTTTAAATGTTTTTAAATACAGCTGTACCATTTCCCTGCTCTCCCAGTGCCTGCCACACTGAAGCAGACGGGCTCTGCTGTACTGGCCCACACGTGGGTGAGAGAAGTGTGGAAGATGCTGAAGTGGACCTGGCCGTGGCGGAGGGCTCGTCCCTCGGAGCCGTGTGTGATGTGCAGCAGCAGAGCAGCCACCAGCTCCTGGCCCATGCTTGGCCCCAAGGGAAATGGTTGTCTCTGCTAGGCAGAGACCAACCAGCTTCTGACCCTCCATGGGGTCACCTCCAGCACAGGCTGCTTGGAGTGGGACTTTGGGCTCTACAGGAGGTTTTGAGACTCCTCTGTGGCTCCATCCAGGGGAGGAGCAGCACTGTCAGTGACCCAAAGTGACAATCAGACTTTTCATTGGAGCACTGCCACATCCAGGCCAGACCATGGATTGTGTGATACTCTGCCAGGTCTGGGAGGTTGTTCATAAGCCAGAGTGGCTCCTGTTGTCCCCTCAGCTGGAGAAGAGCCTCTCACCAGCCGGATCCTTGATCCTAGTCTTCAGGGTGCCGTTCCCTCTCCTCTTAACTTGCCCAGACCTCTTGCCTCCTGTAATGTTTCCTCTCTCTCTGAGCAACTCACAGCAGTTCCTTTCTTGAGTACTTTGGTAGAGCACACCAGGGCTGCAGCAGAAAAGCTCTGTCCCCACGCTGGCCTTGTGCCCAGGCAGTGATGGGGGACTTAGCTGATGTGTTGGCCAGCTGGAATGTGCTTTTCCAGAGCCTGTTGGGCATTATATTAGAAAAATTATCTCTCCAAACATCATGGAAAAGGTGAAAGTTTCAGAGCCATGCTTGCAGCTATTAACATGGGACCAAAATCTGGAGGGGCTCTGAATTTAGACCCGTAGGAAGGAGAGCAAGGTTTAGTGTGATGGTGAGAACCTGTCTCCATGGTGCCCAGAGGATTCCTGGATTGGGCTGGTTGCACGTGGAACAGCCACCCCTCCCACCCACAGAGGAGAGCTCTGCATGGGCACCAGAGCAGCTGGTGCTTGGTTTGTCCGTCCTGTGAGGTGGCTTTTGGTGACACCACAACGAACCTTGACTGCAGCACTGATCTGATCAGAGGCAGGTGATGAAGGTGCTGGCTTAGAGAAAGCAGCCCTTCAACAAAATTCCCCTGTGGGGCTATGTCTAAACAGCTTCACAACATTTTCAGCCCCATGACAGGCTTGAAAATAAAATCCTACTAATAGATTTAAGGCAGCGTGCCTTTGTCGGGCGGGAGGATGAAGCAGCAGTGTGCTGTGAGCACCTCCTGACTCACGCTCTGATGTGGCTTCCAATTAGCTCCGGAGCAGCATCGCCTTCTCCTGCTGTGCCGGGAATGAAAGAGCCAAGATGAAAGGCACCAGCCCCCTGCCAGGTGGGCTGGGGACATGGGGGTCTCCCCAGGACCCTCAGGGGAGCCCTGGCTGGTCACTGGGTGCTCCCCACTCACTGGGGCACCCATGGATGGCCAACACCAGCTGTGTCAAGGGATTGGGGTGGGGATCAACATCTTTGCTGTATGTCGGTGCCAGGTCCTCCTGGCTGCCTTCTTCTGTGGTGTCCATGCCTGGCTGCAGCAGAGAAGACGGAAGGGTGAGGAAGAGGAGCCAGGAGCACCCTCCCAAGGCATGCTGTGCCTCCCATGCATGGACCAGTTGGAGGCACCAGGACCTGGAGAACTGCTTCAATGCTGGTGCAAGGAGGGCCAGCCGTGGTGTGCCAGACCTCCCTGTATGTGACAAGAAGGGCCAAGACAGACTAGCTCAGAAACTCACTCAAAAATAGAGTATTCTATATATATTTCTAGATGAAAGAAACTTTATAACATAGTTTCACAGAGTGGTTTGGGTTGAAAAGGACCCTAAAGCTCATCTTGTTCCAATCCCCTGCCATGGGCAGGGACACCTTTCACCAGCCCAGGTTGCTCCAAGCTGGCCTTGGACACTTCCAGGGATGGGGCAACCACAGCTTCTCTGGGCAACCTGTGCCAGGGTCTCATCTCCTAGAGACAGATACATATTTCTATACAATCTATATATTTCCATTTAAATTTTTAATTATAGACATAGCTCTCTATATATTTATATATATAAAAAAAGATAATATTTTTTCATAACCTATACAGAGAGGGAAATCATATTGTTTACCAAAGTGTGGCTTCCAGCCCTTGCTACACTTCCAGCAGCATTGGCAGCTCCTGGAACACACATGCTGTGCCTGCTCCTGCTGCCCACCCTGCGCTTGCCATTTCCAGGTTCCTTGGCATGCTCTTGGGGTCAACGGTTCTGGGGGGCTGACATCCAGCCCATCCTCATCACACCCACCCTTCATGCATCACAACCCTGGCATCCCCACCCCGGTGGGCATGAGGTCCTTCTGGGAACAGGGACATGATGGGATGCCTCACCTGCACTTGCTGACGACGAGGCAGATGCTGGCCATGGGCACCCCCTGTGTGGCTGCAGGGACAGCAGGGATGCCAAAGGCCTTTTGCCAGCCTGGAGCAGGGATGCTGGCTGGCTGTCCCATGGGGCACTGTGGGATGCTGGCTGTCCCACTTGGCACTGTGGGATGCTGTCTGTCCCACGGGGCACTGTGAGATGCTGGCTGTCCCACGGGGCACTGTGGGGCTCTGGGCACCACAGGGCAGGGATGATGCTCTGACAGGCCTGCACTGGCACAGTGTTTGGGCACAGCACCCCTTTCCCTGCTGGACTCTAGCCTTGCAGGGACTCAGTGTTTCCGTGCAGACTGTTGAGGTCCACAAACATCTGCAGAGCTGGAGGTGAAAGAGCTCAGAGAAAACCCTGAACATGGGAATGTGCCTGAACAGAGCCGAGCAGCATGGCAGGAGCCATCTGAGCAGCCAGAGCCCCGAGCCAAGGGAGCCTGGGGGATGCTCCTGTGCTCCCATCCATGGCACACATGGGGACTTTAACGAGAAATTGCTTGTTAATGCGTGCAGTGCTTTGTGATTACTGAGTACAGTGCGGCACACTCTGCTGACACGTTACAGGGCTTAGAAAGAAACACGAGAGACAACTCTGCAGGCATGTGAGGGGGCTGCTCTTCTGCTGGGGGGCTTGTCTTGGGGGCTCCCAGGCTGTGGCAGGCATGGGCTTTGTGCCTCTTGTGTGTGAATTGAATATCAGCTGAAATTGCTGACTGGGGGTGGGGGGGCCACGTTATTGCCTGGTGGAGCTTGTTTGTTCCTTTCCCCTTCACTCTGGGAAACCCCTTTGCTTGAGCTGCACCTCCCTTCTCCTCCCAGTTCTGCACAAAGCTGGCTGCCCTGGCACAGTGATGGGGACACCATCCACCATCCCCAGACCTCCCTGAACAGCCCATGGTGTCACCAAACTCCGTCTCCAGCTGCGAGGGCTCGGTGCAGGCAGGAATACTTGCAATGACCCTGTCAAAAATTCATAAATTATTACAGGCAACTCTGAACCCTTCAGGACAGCTACCTGAACAACCCCCAGGTAGCTGTGAGTGAGACAAGCCTGGCTGGATGTACAGGGGGGGCAGGAAGGTCCCGATGGTTTCATCTGTGCTGATCCCAGAGCCCCACTGCCTCCTACAGAGCAGGGGTGTTGCACAACAGCCCTGTCCCAAAGCACGTGGTCTGTCCAGGAGGGACTTCCCAGCACAGACTGTGCAAAAAGGTGGCAAATAGATGGGGGGAATAGGGGTTTCACCCGAGGCATGGGGTATGTGCCTGGGTTGGAAGCCTCTTCCTGCACCCCCAAATCACCTTGTCAGGCTGCATTGCTCTTTCCACAGCTCCCTCCTTGGTTAACTTTTTGCTATGGGTAATAACTGGGGTGATTTGTTTCTGTGCTGCCCTTTTCCTCCTGGATACCATCACCTGCTGCAACTTGCTCTGGGGCTACAGCTTTGAGAGGCTGTGATCCATGTGCCCTCATGTCTGCCTTGTGATGGGCACTGCTGCTGTGGGCCAGCAATGTCAGGACAGGACGGAGTCTTAATCCAGCCTGAAGTCTCCTGGGGTACTTAATACAACCTCAATCTCCTGTGCTGCAGCAGGACAGGTCCTGCCTCTTCTCTCAGGGCTTTCACAGGGGTTTAGCAGAAGAGCCAGGGTGAGAGTTGGACTAAAAAAGACAGCAAGATGCTTGCGAAGGGGAAACCTGTACAAAGGACAGGCAGATGTGGTGTAAGGACTGTGTGATATTTTCCCTGGGGTGTCCTCCTTCCTGGGCTCTGTGGGGCCATCACAGCCATGGCTGAGCACTCACTTCCTTCTCAGCATGGCTTTGGCAAAGGTTCCATCCCCAAGGACGTTGGGATCTGCTTTCTGAGCTGCCCAGTGGTGCTGGCACAGCCTGCAGTGGGTTGTGCCAGGGACCCCTTCTGGGCTGGCAGCAGCATGAGAGGGGAGTGGGGTGTCCTGTCCCAACCTGTGCAACCTCAGCTGGGGTCTGGGCCCAGAGCCTGGTGGCAGAGAGGGTGGGTTTGAGACTCGGAGATGAACAGGGCTGCACAGGAGACAGACCCCTCTACAGCTTACTCAGGCAACCCTTCCCCTGCACTGCCAGGCACTCCCACTCACTCATCCCTGGGGGATTTGCCACAGGCCCTTTGGAAGAAAGCTGAGAAGCCAAGCAATCCAGCGCTTCCCGATGGAAGCGGCTCCCATTCCCAAGGGACGTGACCTTGGCGGGCACCCAGACCTGTGCCAAGGGAAGAGGTTTGCTAAAGGCATGGCCAAAGCTGGGGTAGGGACAGTGTGACACCTTCAGTCCTGCTAAGTCCCCTCCAGCCAGGGCCACCTCCTCTAGATGGTGACAGCCCCAAACCCAACCCTTCAGGGCACGCACAGGAGCTGAGCTGACCCCGCCAAAATCGCTGCCTAAACCAGCAGAGAGTCAGATGCTTCACTCCAGAAGGCCAGGCCAGAGCCAAGGCCATAATTCTGGCGTCCAAAGGGATCTCAGCCAGCCTGTCCTACCTCTGGCTCCATCCCATGAGCAGCAGGGGCGATGGAAGCCCTTGGTCTCCACTGACCAAAGCCTGTGCTGTGCTCTGATGGGCACTGCTCCAGACTTCACCCAGCCAAAACACACAAGCAAAGCTGCTCAAAGGCATGGGATGCTGTTGGGTCCCTGCTGGAGAGCATGTTTGAGGGGGTTATTTAAGAGAAAAAAAACGTGTTTTATTGGTGAAGGCAGAAAGACCAATTTTTGTCTCTTCTCAATAAATCTAAGTTCCACTTGCTCCCAAGTTGACCCAGTAATTGTAATTCTAAATTAAATGTAAATGTATTGGCTCCTGGCAAAGGTCATTCCACAGAAAATGGCTATGTTTGCCTCTTCTTCAGATGCATGAATACTAAACATGTATAATTCACAGGATCATTAGCAGATAAAGATGTTTCCCACCTCTGCTCCCTAATCCTCACACAAACACATTTTATACGTCAGTGGGCAAAAGGAAAACTGTTCAGTCTTATTAAATGCTTATAGATCGGGCTGTCTGCTAAGAAAAAATGCAAGTGCTCAGCATCTATCAGGATCCAGCCCTCTGGAAATGGAATCCATGTCTTGGAGGAGGCAGAATGACCACAGGATGTCCTTTAGGGCTCTGCGCAATTGGGTCTCTGCTCTGTCAGATCTTCACCCTGGCTTGAAAAGGATGGACTTGTGTCTATGAAACCTCCTCCAAGGGGAATTAAGAAATGCAGGTTTAATGAGGACTTGAGTAGAAAGCACTGATTATCTCTGGAGCTCCTTGGGCCACATGGTGCCTGCTCAGGAAGGTCCTAAAACTCAGGAATAACAAGCAGGTGCTGGTGGATCAGAGCTTCAGAGGTCATGAGAACCTTTTTACCATCAAGTGCTGAAGAAGGAAAACCCACAGCATGCAGCAGAAATTATCCCTTGGCAATGGGAGGAGGTGGCCAGGTGGTTTCCTCACACCAGACTACATCAGTAATTCACAGCATCCTCAAAACGTTGAGTGTCTTGTTTTCTGAGAATGTCACAGTTTCCTCAGTTGTGATCAGGAAGCTGAAATTACTCAATACTTTGGATTTTTTTCCTACTCGTTGTTGACTGATTAGAAACAATCTGCCACAAGCTGCTGGAGCTGCCACACTCTGGAGGCAGAATGAAAGTGGATGCTCATGGCACAGCTTTGTTCTCAAGGACCTCTGATGGTTTCTGAGTCAGGTGGGGGTCTTGTAGCAAACCTACCCCCCCCCCATATTTCCCCAGGGCAGCCCTTCCTGGGGGTCTGAGTGGCTGCCAGATCCATTGCCTGACTCTGACACAGGGACCAGGAGGGTCTGTCTCCATCCCAAGCAGCTGAGCCAGCTCTGTGCTCTCAGGGCAGCAGAGCCACCTGCGATTAAGCCCTTGCAGTTTTGGGGTTGTCCTCCATCCTCCCTGGGGGCATCCCAGGGGTGGGTTCAATTGCCCTGGCCTGGGGACCCTGAACTCGAGATAAGCTCCAGCTCTTCCCTCTGGGCTGAGCCAGTTCCCAGGGAGTCGTGAGAGCTGAGATGCTCTGCAGGGATGTCCCAGGCAGTGTCCTCACCACCATGGGAATTATCCCACGGGGCTGAGCACAGTGGTGATGGCAACAGGTTTATCAATAGCCTCAAGAGCAGTGGAATAATACTGGGCAAGCCTACAGCATCAGTGTGACAAGCCCAGCCACGGCACGGGTCTGCAGTGCCTTGTGAGATCTGTCAGTAACCCAGGAGAGCAGAGGACACAGGGCTGGAATCACCTGTGGATGATCTTAGCCATGTTGTGTGGTGGTGGAGGTCCTGCTGGGTGCTGCTTAGAGGTGCTGAGCTGGCAAGGGAGGGTTCCTTCCTGCAGCCACAGAGGAGGTGGTACAGGCCCTGTCTCACATAAGCAGCTCTCTCTGGCCTGGAAGCACCTCCCCAAACCACGGGCACAGCTCCCAAGGGTTGGGATGCTCCACCCCTGCCGTCCTTGAGCGGGCTGTGAGGTGTGCAGCAGCCAGGGAGCTGGCAGGCCCTTCCTGGAAGGTGCTCATTCATGCACCGACATGTTTATTTCCATACAGACATTTTAGGCTTTTTTGTTGTTGGCTGACTTATTGTATGAGTTCTCAAAGCTGTGATATTGAATTATAAATTGAGACAGTGTATCCATAAAAGATTGCTCTTTGACTATAGGCAGCACTATCGAGTTTGACAGTCACAATAAATACATGCTTTAAAGCCAAGCTAAATATGCTCTGCAATCCAAGATGTGCAAATCAAGCAAGTAGAAAAATAACCATAATATTTTTTTTTTCCACAAACAAATCCCAAACCTTGGGTGATGATTATGTTTAGCTTTATGTCTTGGCTCCTTGGCAAAATACTCAGGCAGCAGATAATGAAATGACCTACTTTTGCTGTCTTTGTTCATGACAACACATAAATTAAGAATTATGCCCTTTCAAATTAAACTTATCGTTTTCGCAAAACCTAGTAATTTCTGCTTCGTGTTGGGGGTGAGGGAGGGGGAGGTGGGGGCTGGTCAGGGTCTGGGGAGGTCCCCCTGTGCTGTGCCCCTCCCAGGAGTGGGGGGCTGAGTGTCCGAGTGGTCCTGGGCTGGTACCCAGCACCAGCCAGGTCTCCTGTCCTCATCAGCTGCTCTGACTCGTTTGCCTTCTTCACCTCCTGGAGGTCTCAGGGGCTAAGCAGTGCCATTTAGCTGATTATTTAACTAATGCTCGGGGTTTAACCTCAACGCAGACTTGAAAGCTGCCGGGTGTCGTTGGGAGCAAGTGCCCAGGGAGACCCTCCTTCTCCATGGGAATTATTTTGCCTCGAACTGCATCTGATGTGCAGGGTGTTGTAATGCTTTCTGACTGGGTGACAGCAAAATAATGCTTGCTTTAATTGGATTTCAGACTGGGCATGTGGGCTGCAGCCTGTGGTGCTGGGGGGGCTGTGGTTCCTGCTGGGAGATGAGGGTGCCCAGCCTGGGGGGGTCCAGGCTCCCAGCCAGGCTGGGGTTGACATTGAGGGAAACATAATTATTTGTTCAAGTGAATGGTGTGTGTCTGGCTACTGTTGCCTCCGAGGTGGAAGGCTGGGTCCGAGCAAGGCTGTTCAATAAGCTGAGTGATTTCCCGAGGCTGCCAGAGGCTGGGAGGAGGCTGGAGCGTGGCTGGGGAGGGTGGTGCTGGCTGACCTGCTCTGCCGGTGCGGGCAAGGTGGGCTGCTGGCCCTGGGAGCACCTCTGTCCTCCCAAACACCTCAGATAAATATAATCATCCACAAAATCCATCAGGAAACTAAACCCTGTATTTACACAAACATAGGACTTGGAGCTTCCCATTCCTTGAGCCAGCAGGCACGTTGGAAATCCCTGTGTTCCAGCTGCAGGAATGGGGGGGAGTGATGGCAGGGCCCCTGGGGACCCCCTGCCTCTCCCAGCCATGGTTCCTCCAGGGCTGCAGAGCCAGAAGCCCACCCAGGCTCCCTTTCCAAAGGCTCCATCAAGATACAGAGGTCAGTGGGTTGGTCTCCATCCCTGGCAGGGATGCCAGGGCAGGATGGAGGGGATGTACAGCAGTGCACTGCTGGGAGATGAGTGGGGGCACCTTAAATACATCCCTGACCCCCTGCAGCCCCCCCAAGCAATGGTTTGCTCCCTCACAGAAGCCCCCTCCCAGATTGCAAGTGCTGGGCACTCCTGCAAGCCCTGGATCCGGCCCTGAAGAGATTTGTGCCTAAGCTTCTGGGCCACTGCTGTGGTAGGAGCCTGAGAGGTGCTTAAACAGCCTCTCCTTGTGCTCGTGTTGCCAGTGAGCTGCTTGCTGCAGGTGATTTCCTGGAGCTCCCATGCTCTGGCAGAAGGATTTGAGGATCAGAGGGTGCCCAAGCCCTCTCTACTGGGGTAAGTGGTGCTGGGGAGCAGCAGAAGACCCATCACAGATCCCAAAACACGGAGTGTCCCGTGGTGATTCTGTCTGTGCCCAGTGCAGGGGCTGGGTGTACAGCAGGGCTGTGCCTGGCTCAGCCTGGGCCAGGTTCTCATGCTTTTGGGCAGTGCAGGGTTCGTTCTGCTGGAGAGGGAGAGTGGGGCAGAGCCCGGGCTGCTGCATCCCGCAGCAGGGACCCCAACCGTGGGGCAGGTGATCGGGGTTGGCAGCAGTGACCCCACACTGGTGGCACCTCCTCTGTCACCTCTCCAGCACTTCCCATCCGTGCTCGGCGTGTTTCCCAGGCAGGTCCCAGCCCCGCGGCCCCGGAGTGCTGTCCCTGCTCCCCCTCCAGGCTGCCTCCTCTCTCCTGCTGTTGTTGAGTACAGCCTGGCAGGAGCACTTACACTTCTTCCTTCCAGCCTGCTGTTTCCAGGTTCAGTGAGTAATTCCCCTATGAGCTGTAATTTCTAAAATTGAATCTTTAGGATTACAAACAAGAGGCTTGAATTAATATTCCTGCAGCGTGTGGCGTGTTAACTCCCTCTGGGTTGTCTCACCTGACAGCTGTGCCCCCGCTGTAAGCCTGGCCCTCCTGCCACTGGGACCAGTCAGAGCAGGATGGGACCCTCTTGGTGCAGACCTAGACCCAGCTGACAGTGGATGTGTGTGGGTCACAGCTGCTCTCCACACTGATCTCACCTTGGAAAATGTCTTATTTAGGTCAGATTGTTGTTTGTTTGTTTGTTTTATCTAGGCAGATCTTCTGCCAGTCTTTGTTTAATCTGAGCTGTCTAATTGGGGGCCCCAAATTCGGCTCGAACACGCTGTTAGTCTCACTGAAGAGCTCTGGCCCCATGGGTTGATTTTTCTTCTTTTCCCTTTGTGCAGCCGATTGATTTTCCTGCCAATGTGATCCCTCCCCACTGAAGTTCCCATCGCTGCAAAGTTCAGGCTCCTCTTTGTTCTAATTATCACTGCCTCCACGCAAAGTGAAAGAGGCAAATGCTCTGCTCTATTTCAGGTGTAATGGAGATGATAGTCCTGCACAGCTGGGAAGGCTGCAGGAAGCTCTTGCTCAAAGGATCCTCTTTCCCTGCCCAGAGGCAAAGGAGCAGCCAGTCTTTGCTGTACCCAAGCAGCAGATGTGCAGCTCTCCTTCCACCTGCACCCACCCTCAGCCCTGCCCCCTAAATCCCACCTGCCCCCTTGCCCCAGAAGTTTAGTGTCTGGGGGGAAAATGGCACTGGCAGCCCTGAGTGGGTCTGGTGGGGGGTACGTCCTCAACCCTGGAAGGATGGGGTGGGGTGGGGTGGGATGCGATGGGATGGGATGGGATGGGATGGGATGGGATGGGATGGGATGGGATGGGATGCGATGGGATGGGATGGGATGCGATGGGATGCAATGGGATGGGATGGGA
>JAWWES010000030.1:1178515-1199977 GCA_035583135.1 Lophotriccus pileatus | reverse complement strand
TCTTGGCTGGGCAGTGCCCCAGCCCTGAGCAGAGAGCAGGGAGGGTGTGGAGTGTCCTCCCTGGAGATATTCCAGAGCTGTGTGGACACAACCCTGTGCCCTGTGCTCTGGGCTGGCTCTGCTGGTGCAGGGAGGTGGGACCAGATGAGCCACTATGGGCCCTTCCAGCCTGACCCGTGCTGTGACTCTCACTGAGCTGCTGCTCCTCAAGGTTGCAGATGCCACCTGAGCAACTGCAGTCTTTGCCCAAGACAGTCCCCAGCAGAACCAGACCCTGGAAGCCCAAAGCAGTTGCCATGGCTGTGGACCATGCTGCTTACTGACTACATGGGAATGGGATCTCTGCAGAAACTGGGATATAGCCCCATATTTTGGTGTTGTGAGATTTTTTTTCCTTTCATCTCAAAATATTGATTCAAATACTAATTGTCTGTTCTTCCACCATCCAGAACTGTGGATTTGTGGAAAGATTATATCGTTATTTTAGTTCCCTTGATATTGCAAGAGTGTGGGGAAGGAAATACTAATGCAAGCACGCAGAGTGCCTGGGAAGTGTGTTGGGAAAAGGTTGTATCAACCACGGGGCTGGGAGATGCATCCACAGCTCTGGGAAACAAAGCAGCTCCAGGAAAGCAGCATCTCCTGGAGATACAGGGTGGAAATGCTGTTGCATCCTGCCATTCTGCTGACCTTGGAGTGCACAGCAGGGCAACCGTTTCTGGGGTGGTTCCCCTGGCTGGGAGCCTGCTGTACAGTCTTGTTGCAAGGCACTGCTCCTGCAGGTGTGTCACAAGGGCTTGGAGCTCCGTGCTAATCCGATGTGACGTGTCACATCTGTCCTGCTCACAGGGTAAGAACGGCCCATGCTGGACAAGTACCACCAGACCTGCAAAGCCCTCCTGGCACAGTCACCTCGCACCAGCTGGAGGTACTTTTTTTTCAGGGCTTATGCCAGTTCTCTCTGAGATATAAGCTGGAAGTACTTTTTCTGCTCTAAATACATAAGGATTTCTGCCAGAATTGTAATGTCACATGGAAATCTGCTCCTGCATACATACCTGTTATTACTGGACTGGCAAATGGTCCTAATGGGGACTTGGCCAGGCCTCTCCAGCTTAAAGGATCAATGCAAGATTGAAGTGTACGCTTCCTGAAAGCCCAGTGCAAAGAAACTACAGTCACCTTCAGTCACTGGGGCAGGAGCTCCTCTCATTCCAGCCTCGGAAATGCCACCTCCAAGCATGGCTGGGGCAGCCCACACAAGGCATCACCTTCCCGCAGCAATGCCTGTGCCTCCTCACAGAGCCAGGGGTGTGGTGCTGTCCATCTGCTGTCAGGTCTGAAAGCTCTGCTCTGACCTTAATTGTTTGTGTCTCATCACTGAGCTCAGCTCTGCCAACTGTGCACTGAGCACCCCTGGGGTTGGCTCCTCCTCTTGGGGTAGGTGCTGCCCTCCACCTCTGTCTGCTGCCTGAGGGATGTCACTGGCCTGAGAGGTGTTAACACAGTTATGGGATCCAACTAATGCCAGGTGGGATGGGGCCCTGGGCAACCTGATCTAGTGGGTGACATCCTTGCCCCTGGCAGGGGCTTGGAACTAGGTGTTCTTCAAGGTCCCATCCAGTCCAAATCATTCTGTGATGCTTGCTGTTAAATGGGGCCAGAAAACTGGCACCTTCAGCTGGATTCTTTCTCATGGTAAAGCACCAGAAACAGCCCAGAGGTGGGCAGTGACTGCTCTGCTCGGCAGCGGGATGGGGGTGTACGATCAGGCCCAGTTCCTGGCACCTCAAACACTGCCCCCAGCTCCCTGGGGTGAAAGCAGGATACAGGCTGTGTTGTCCACACTCCCTGGGGAGCTGCCTCAGATCTGTTTATAGACACCTGTGAAGTCCTCACCCTGCTGAAGTCAAAGACTAAACTCCTGTTGATTTCAAAGGCGGGATGGTTTCCCACTGAGTCTGCGTCTCCCGTCCCCTCCTCCTCAGATCCTGCTCCTGGACCTTTAGATGTCCTTCTCTTTTAACTGGAGATGATTTGTGCAGTCTCTAGCTATATTTGGGTTGGAATAGACTGTGTTTGCCCCCGAACATCATTTGCTGAGCAATTTTAAGCTGGGTTTTGCATCACTTGTCAAGCGGCTGTGTCACATGTAGGTGCTGTGTCAGATGAGCTTTCCACAGGGAGCTGCTCGGAGAGCAGGTGTGTCTCAAGGCATCTGTGCCCTCAGGGCTTTTTTCTTCTGGATTTTAGATTTCTTCCAGCTTGGAAAAAAACATATTCCTCACCCTGGAGAGACATAAAATTCCGCCCTGACTCTGTGAGCTGTTGCAACCCGGAGAAGCTGTTCCAAGGGCAGTCCTAGCCCTGCCTGGTTTACAGCTGAGTTTGATTAAAATCCCAGCGGAGCTTCCCAGTTTTGACAAATCACTAATTTCTCCCAGAAAACTGTTTAGCTCTAAATTTTTCTGGTTATTTTTGATGTATCCAAACTGTAGGAAATAGGGAAGAAATGCATTCTCCTTTCTCTCTTGTGTCCTAAAACTGCTGTGCACCAGCCAGGGATGCTGGGTGCCTCTGAGGAAATACAATTTTTTCCTCTGGAGTTATTTTAAATCTACATAGTGTCCCTGAAATCAAAATCTGAAACACTGTCTTTAATAATCATTAAGTTTTCCTCAGCCACTTCACGCTTTCACTCAGCTTCACAATGTTCTGATAATTGCAGCCTTTCCCCCATCACTCTAACTTTAATTTGCAGCCCATCACAGTGTTGTTTAAGAGAATCAATCTCTAAGTTCATTACCTCAAGCTCTTTCCCAATATGTTCTCCTGTAGTTTGGATAGATTGTGGTGTTCTTCCTTCAGATCTTTATTTTTCTCCTCTGTGGCTGATTGAGACAAATTACCCCAGGGTGAGGAACAAGGCTGATGCTGCATCCTTGGCACTGGACATCACCAGTGTTGGCTCCAGAGGGCACAATTGCCCAGCAGAGATGTGAGATATCCATTGGATCACAGAATGCTTTGGGCTGGGAGGGACCTTAAAGATCTTCCAGTTCTACCCCCTGCCACGGGCAGGGACACCTTCCACCAGCCCAGGTTGCTCCCAGCCCTGTCCAACCTGGCCTTGGACACTTCCAGAGATCCAGGGGCAGCCACAGCTTCTCTGGGCAACCTGTGCCGGGGCCTCCCCACCCTCACAGGGAGGAATTCCTTCCCAGTATCCCATCTAACCCTGCCCTCTGGCAGTTTGAAGCCATTCCCCGTGTCCTGTCCCTCCATCCCTTGTCCCCAGTCCCTCTCCAGCTCTGCTGGAGCCCCTTTAGGCCCTGGAAGGAGCTCTCAGGTCTCCCTGGAGCCACCACTTCTTCAATACTGTGGAGTAGCTCACTATATCTCCGTTAGGAAGTCAGCATTTGTGCAGCTGTGAACAGGAGACCCTCAGGTGGGCCCAGGGGTGGCTGAGTGGTGCAGGTCACCCCTCCTGGGTTGTTGGTGCAGCCCCAGCACGAGGGGCAGACACGGCCTCGGCGCGACGTCAGGACAGCACGACGTGGCTCCTCATCTCCTCTGCCCTTCCGTGCACAGCAAGGGCAGCTCGGTGCAATATATAACTGTAGCTGCACGGCAGGCAGGGCTGGCTCTGGACAGGGTTGTGTCCTGGTGCTGCCTATAAATCAGCTCTCGACTCTATACCTGTAAAAGCTGAAGCTTTTCTTGGCGCCTCAGCATCCCCGGTGGGCAGTAACGCTGCACGAGGCTCCGTCTGCACTCGGGCAAGCTCTTCAATAATTCCAGGTGTCATGTAATGATAGCTTTTTTATTTATTAAGGTTCAAACCAAGTGTTTTGGCACGAAACTTGAGTGTATCTCTCCCACCCCTGGGACCCTCGCTGCTCTTCACCCCGCAGCACTTCTGTCCTGCCTGGGAAGTGTCTGTGGGTCGCGATGCTGCTGCTGGGTGGGTGTTATTTTTATTGTCCTGCTGGCAGAGCTGGGCTGCAGGGCTGAGGCTCAGTTGTAATCATGATTTTTTCATCAGTCCTTTGATTTATTCCAGGGACTGGGAGCATCTTTTTCCCACAGCTGTGGCAGCAGGTGAGGGACAAGTCCTGGGGTCAAGTTAAGCATCCAATGAAAAACTGTCCATAACCACTAGCAATTATTTTTTAAGGTGTTTTTGGTCTCTCAGTGGAGATGTAGAAAAATAAGGAAAAACATTTTAAGGACTTGAAACACAAAGTCTCAAGTGAAGTATTTGTTTTAACACCACCACCTTATCCCTGTTCCTTTTAAGCAAAGTGAGCTTTCATAACCTTGTTTGGCCACTGTCTGTGTGGCCTTAAGGATGGCAGTAGCTGTCTTTTTGGGGGTGGAAAGAGAAAAAATTAGCCAATATGTGCGGGAGAAATTGGTGCTGTTCTTCTTCTCAGTGTCTGATCCTGTTTCCCTGAGGACAAAGACCAGAACAGGCAAAACAGGGGAGAGAGGAGGAGCGTCTGCCTGGTCTGACCCAACCTTGTGGCCTGGAGAGCCCCCATTCCCACTCCTCATGGGGTGGCAGCACCACCAGCCTCTCCCACTGGGGATCCATCTACTCAGGAAGGCTTTAGGAAGCATTTGGGAACCGGGGCACTGAAAGCCCCTGGGGAGGCGGTGGCTGCCCCCAGGACAGGTCTCTGCCCTTGCTGTCCTCTTTCCATCCTGAGCAACAGCATCTTTCACAATGTGGCTGCCAAAGCCAACTCTGATGTGGTGCCTCTGCTGAAATGTTGAAGTTTGGACAAACCAGTCATTTTTCCGCAGAGTGCAAAGTTCCAGTGGATCAGCTACAAAACCTGCAGTAAAGGACATCCTCCTGGCCACTTTACTTGTGTCTGTGCTGTCCCAGTCTCTCATTAGTGCGGATTTATCCCTTCAGCCAGCCTGGCAGGATCCCTGCTGAGCTGTGAGCACTCCACATCGCCCCTGCCCTTTGCACTGGAGTGGGCAGCGGTTCATTGGCTCCATTCTGGGACCCCTATTCTCCAGGGAGCTGCCTCAGAGCTGCTTCCCAACTGGGTAACAAATCACATGTAGGCTTCATTCCCTGGTCCCCACCTAATTTGGATCCAGGAAAACTGGGACAAGGAGCCACACGTGTGCAGCAGCTGTGCCGGGTGTGCCCCTGCGCTGCCCGTGGCTTCTCCTGCCGCTGGGACTTACATCTCACTGTCCCTGGGTTACTGCCCTGCAGAGGTGCTTCCCCAGAGCTCTGACAGCTGCAGGTCCCATCCTATGAGCACATCCATGGGATGCCTCCCCAGAGGTGTGCCGTGGAGGGCTCCATGTGCCCCGGGTCGGTGCCAGCCCCGCCGTGCGGAGCCGGGCTGGCCGCGCCGGGAGGCTCCGGGTGTCTGTTTGCTTTCCTTCATTCCTCCTGTTGACTTTGCAGGAGCAATATGTGCGCACAGGGACCTGCATACAGATGTCCCTGCTTGGCTGGGAGCTGAATCACGCCGCTCCTCCTATTTTTTCTTCAAACCCAGACCCCGCTGACATTGAATTAAGGGCTTTTATTATCACTTGTGCAGGGATTTTTCTTTTCCCGACCGTAGCAGTGCCTGTGCAGCCACGGACAAGTGAGCTGCCATCCCGACTGCCCCACTATTAATAGCTGCTTTTCCCTTTCATGTGTGAGGGCCAGCACTTTTATTGCAGCTCTTTGGATTTACTTCAGGTGTTTCCAATTCTCCCAGCAATGTCTTCTCCCGGTTCAAATTCTTGCTGCCTATTTTTGCTTCCTTTTATCTCAAATTCCTTTTTTCCCACCCAGAAATGATCCTGCCAGAGGATGGTTTTGTTGGTAATATTGCTCTTGCATTTTAGACTTCTCAAGGACTAATGAACTTTATTAGATTATAATGAACTTATTACTCAGCGCTGCTGACCTGCTTTCAAAAGAACTTGAATTATTATTTGGAACAGGCCTGTTGAGGGACTGTATTTTTTTTGCAGAGCACTGTGGGTATAGTAACTAATCTGAGTCACATTTTTTTGCTTTACTTTAATTATCTAAGATTCCTGTGAAATATAGCTGCTCTGCACTGACGGAGAGCCAGGGAGCAGGGATGGAGCTGCTCCATCCCCTGAGCGGGCTGGAGGAGCTGTGCCATGATGGATTATTGGGTTCCCATCTCTCATCTCCCTCCAGAGCATCATTGTCCATCCTGTCCTTGAGGCTCATCCTCTGCAGCTTCTGGGCACCACCTCCCACTCTCCCAGCCAAGGCATGCTCTCAGTGTAAATCTCCAGTGGATCTTCCACCCTCATGATGGCTCTGAGAGTGTTGTAACGTCAGTTCTTAGATTTGGGGTGTCCCTGGCAGAGCTCGAGGGCAGGTGGGTAAGAAGGGCTCTGGCAGATGACTGGCCAGTGGGTGGGCACATGCTGGGCAGGAGCATTGGGATTAGGCTCCAGGGAGACCTGAGAGCCTCTTCCAGGGCCTAAAAGTGGCTCCAAGAGGGCTGGAGAGGGACTGACGATGAGGCTCTGGAGGGACAGGACAAGGGGGAAGGGTTTCCCACTGTCAGAAGACAGGGATAGATGGGATATTGGGAAGAAATCCTTCTCTGTGAGGGCGGGGAGGCCCTGGAACAAGTTGCCCAGAGAAACTGTGGCTGCCCCTGGATCCCTGGAAGTGTCCAAGGCCAGGTTGGACGAGGCTTGGAGCAACATGGGCTAGTGGAAGGTGTCCCTGCCCGTGGCAGGGGTGTGGAATGGGGTGATCTTTAAGGTCCCTTCCAACCCAAACCATTCTCTGATAAACTCAGGGATGCAGCTTGGTGACTTCCAGCAATCCCACATCCATCAGTGGCAATAACAGTGCTGTTCAATCCCACACATGGCTGTAGTTTTCCACCTTTCCACAGACCACGGTGCAGATCAGTTGAGTGCCTTGCCCTCCCTCCCAACCATCTCCTCTTGCTCGGTGGGTTCTGCTTCCCAATTCTCCCCTCCTGCCGTGTAAATCCTTGCTATTCCCCGGGTGTGCTGTGACTCCTGGCCAGCCCCGCTGCGTGGCCGGGGTGGGTGCCAGCGTTCCCTCATCCCTGTCACATTCCCGGCTGCCTGCGCTGCTGGTTTATGTGTGAGCAGTGAATGGATGAGTCAGGCGCTGGCAGGGCACCAGTTCACTGCAAATCAATTTTCACCTGCCCGCAGCCTGCGCTGCCGGTTCAGAGGGGAACAGGGAGCGTGCGGGGGAGCCCGGGCTGAGGAAAGAGCCTCCCCTGCACCAGCCAGCCCGCAGGATTTGGCTGCAGCCCCGTACGGAGAGGCAGGAAAGAGGAACAGCCAGAGCTGGGGAGGGAGAGAGGAAAGAGAGGCGCTGGCACGAATCCCCAGGCACCGAGCAACATGGTCAGGAGAGAACAAGCTCTCCTTGCTGCATCACTGACAACAGGGCCAGACCCCCAAAATGTCAGTGAGTGAGGTATCACCCCGGAGAGGTGGCTGTGGGACACCCACCTGTGGCACAGCATCTCCATGGAGCTTGAAACACCTTCTTACCCCCATGTCATGCACATCTCTGGGGCTGGGGGCAACATCCGTGGTCACTGGGAACGTGTGGGCAAGCAGGGAGGGAGAGGTGCTGCCACGACCAGGGGAGACCTGCAGCTCTTTCCTCCCTTCCCCCGCAAGGGCACCCAAATCCTCAGCCTTGCTCCTGTGCAGAACCCCACCTTTTTCTGGCAAACCAGCAAATGCTGCTGTTGTGTGCCCAGCACATGGGACATGTGGGGCATGTAGGGCACGTGGGGCATGGCCAGCTGGGGCCCAGGGGCTCTGGGGGAGCCTTGGAGAGCATGGCAGGAAGGAGCACTCAGCCCAGCTTTGGGATTCAGGTGCTGTCAATGCCCTTGGGATGGGGACTGGCTCTTGGCATCTCTGCCTTCACCCCCAGAGTGTGGCAGCTGGCTGCTGCCTTGGGGCAGTGCAGTGGGATCCTTGTCTCTGTTTGCCTGGTTGCAGGAGCAATTCTCTCCCAAAAGTGCCTCCATGCTGTGCTGGGAATGGTTTTCCCCCAGTGCTGCCCTGGGAGATGGAGAGCTGTGACCATGGGGTGATTGTGGGGCTGGCATGTGCGGTCACAAAAGTGGGGATGGACCCCCCAGCTCTTGGCAGATGGAGGCAGAAGATTCCTGTGCTGTCTGGGGAGACAACCTCCACAATCCTGCCCCATCCCAGGGGCTTTGGTGGAGACTCAGGGCTTGACATCAGCAGATGGCCATTCTGAGCAGGGTTCATTGTGCCTCTTCGCTGCCTCAGACCCACTGAGCTGAGGTGCCCTCACTGACAAAGTCCAAGGCAGAACAAGGTACCCCATGACTCTTTCCAAGGCCCTGTGCAAACCATCCCTTCCAGCAAAGCTTTGCTGGGGACCCTGCCGAGTCCAGGAGACATAAATCAAAGAAACAAGCTTTCTCTTTTTTGTTCAGCTGCTAAAGTTAGAACAAAATGAACAAAAACCCTCCTTGCAGCATCCCTCCATGCCAGCCCCCCATGGGCACCAGCCAAGAGAGGTCAGGAGGGTCTCACCCCTCCCCTTGGTGAACACACCCCATGCCCAGGCTGGCAGGACGTCGCTTTTTGGCAACATTGCTCTGGCAGGACATCTTTGGGAATTGTAGGGATAAAATACTTGTGAAATGTGTGAGCAGAGCCGCAGGCAGTGCCTGTGCCTGCAGCATCCCTGAGCTGGTCCCCAGGCTGCTGGGCTTTGGATCAGCTGAGACGCGATGCAATAAACAGCCCGGGCGCTCCCTGACAGCAGAGCAAAGATAACAGTGACCTTTTCTTCTGCAATTATCTTTTTCTCATAAAAACCACATGCTGACTTTAATAAAACAGAGGAGGGAAGTGATGGTTTCATATATGCTGCCATGGAGGAGCCTAATCTGTCCCTCCAATCCAGGCAGAGCTGGGGCCCTCTCTGCGCTCAGGAGGAGGTGGTGCTGGGGCGGCCCCGCTGAGCACAGCAGGGCACTGCTGCTTTCAACACTGACTCACCTGTGTGTGGGGAGATGTGAATACAGCAGCCTGTATAACACACCAGAGACAGCCTTTGTTCCACTATGAGTGTGCTTTGGCCATCACCTGTCTCCAGGAGCTGGGAATTCACCTGGCACCCAAGAGCTCGAGATGCTTAACTGGCACTGCCAGAAGGTCTGCTCAGCAAGGGTAAGCAAATGGGAAGGAATGCCTGGGATGTCTGTGTACCTGCAGCACTCCCAGCAAGCCACATTGGTGCTGGTGGTTCCCAGCCTCTGGCCTGGATGCAGCTGGGGTGTTGGAGTCCATCCCTTCATTGTCCAGCGCTGCTGCCATTGCAAGTGCCTTGGAGCTGCCTGTGTAAATAATGAACTGGAGATTTCCCTGCCCCTGTGGCTATAAAGAGAAAAGTACTGGGCCACTCAGAAATTATGGGGCATAAAAGCAGCCCCTTCCATGCTGCTGCTGAGCTCCTGGTGGGGCAGGATCCCGTTGGGAGGCAACACCACCTTTTCCTGGCTGCAAGCTGAGGTAGGAGGGTGTGTGGCCAAACTGGTCCTGTTAGAGAGGATCATGGCTGGGAGATGGAGAAGCAGTAAAGGGGCTGGGTGGTGCAAGGAGCAGTGTAGGTGCTTCCCTGCTCGCTGCCCCGCTGCAGACACGTGGAGAGGCTTGGCTGGGTGCAGAGAGGTCAGCACACAGGGACTGGTTTTGTTTTTTGCATGTTTTGTTGAAACCTCACATTTCTCCCCAGTGCTGCTGGGGCAAAAGGGTGTCTGTGAATCTCCAAAGGCTCATGTTCTGATCCCACCTCCTGGGTGCCATTAGAGCTCACTCAGCCTTCGCTCTGGGACGGTGGCAGTGCTGGGGCTGCAGGCAGGGTGACGGCAGAGGTGCCAGGCTGCAGGGATGGCCTGTTTCCCATTGCAGGTGCTTCCCTCTGCTGCTATCACACCTCACTTGTGTTCTTTACAGGGAGCAGCTCTAATTTATAGTGTCCTGCTCATCACTTGATCTCAGATTGTGCTCTGTTTTCTGAGACCTCTGCCGACTGTGAGTGGGATTGTCAGACTGGCTGGCTAACACTGAGTTGCACTGGTTGAGATTAGATATCAGGAAGAATTTCTTCACTGAAAGGGTGACCAGGCATCGGAACAGGCTGCTCAGGGCACTGGTGGAGTCACCATCCCTGGAAGTGTTCTAAAAACACGTGGATGTGGCACTTTTAGGACATGTTTTAGCGGTGAGAGCAGCAGTGCTGGGGGAACAGTTGGACTTCACGATCTCAGAGGGCTTCTCCAACCTCAGTGATGCTGTGATCCCATGTGGAGCCCCTTTCTATCCCTGCCTGTCCATGCACACACTGGTTGTGAGCAGCTGTGCTGGGTGCAGGGAACACCAAGGTCCTCCCATGGCCATCAGGGGGACATCTGCACCAGGTCTTTCCCAAAACAGCCATGACCCTCACGCAGGTGGCAGAGCCAACCACTTGGACAGGGGCAAAAGGAGCCCCAACACTGCTGGGTGTGCATGAATGGATGGATATCACTGGCAATTACGATAATGGCTGGGATATCCAAACTTGACACCTTCCTCGTGGATGATGAATACTCTGTCTGACTCCTGTTCATTTTTAATTCAAAATTCCAGCGCTGGCTAATCCGGAGCTCCCGGTGCTAAATGCTAATGAGAGGAGCACTGCCTGACTCCCATACTTAACTACTCCCAGGATCAAGGGGGTTAAATATTGAAATTGTCTCATACATTAAATAATTAGTAGACAAACAGACTGACTTCCCAAGCCATCACCAGCCCATCTGTTCCCTGTGTGTTTGTTCCCCCTCCCCTTGCTTGGTCCGACAATTGGGTAGGGCATCACCGAGAGGCCTTCACTCAGCTGTGGTGTGTCAGGAGGGGTAACCTGGTGGTGTGGCTCTGACTGAGGCTGGCTGTGGAGCTGCAGGGCAGGCTCACTGGGGGTGTGATGGCAGCACAGCTGTGCTGGGATGGCTGGTGTTGGCTCTGGGGTTTGGGCTGAGGTGGGAGGTAAAAAGGCCAATAATGTGAGGGAAGTGGTGGGCTTAGCTTGAATCTTTGCTGAAAGAAGGTATGAGCCCAAAGCTCTGTGGATGGGTACACTTGTGCATGGACACGTGTTGGAGGGAGAAAGTGAGGGCAGAAACATAGGAGAAGTAATCACAGAATCAGGAGATACCCTGAGCTGGAAGGGAACCACAAGGATCACCCAGTCCAATTCCAGGCGCTGCACAGCACCAACAATCCCACCCTGTGTTGAGAGTGTTGTCCAAACACTCCTGGAGCTCTGGCAGCCTTGGGGCCATGACCACTGCCCTGGGGAGCCTGGTCAGTGCCCAACCACCACCTTTCCTGAATATCCAACCTAACCCTCCCCTGACACAGCTCCAGCCACTCCCGGGGGTCCAGTCTCTGGTGACACAGAGCAGAGATTGGTGCCTGATGTGCTTCAGCCCAGTGTGCACTGAAACAGTGTGAAACACAAACCCCGTGGCCCACCCAGAGGGGCAGGATCCAAAAACCCATTTGCTGCACCGAAATGTTTTGGTAAACACTTCAAATGGGTGTTTGAAAGCTTTTATTCTTTTATTCCTTTTTCACTGCTAATGCTCGAAGGTTTCCTGTAATTGCTTCCCTGTTTTTACTACTCTATGGCTTTTCTGAAATATTTTTGTTTTAACTACAATATTGATTTAGATACAATGCTAAGAAGACCCTTGAAAAAAAGGTAAATGAAAAGCAATTACTAGAGTGTGCTCTAATGGAAAGGAGCCTCACGTGGGGAATCAGCCCAGACCTCAGCAGTTATTATTATTTATGGGGCCCTGGAAATGAGCACTTGGCCAGCCTGGCATGGAGAGTTATGGATGGGCAGGCTGGTTGCATCAATAACACAGCCAGGCCTGTGCCAGCACCTGCAGACAGGGACCTGCCTGTCCTCTCCTGACTCTGCCCAGGTCCAGGTCCACGTCCAGGACCAGGAGGAAGGTGCTCCTACCCCTCCTGTGCACGCCTGGAGCAGCACTCCCACCCCAAATCAGCTTCAGGCACTGAATAGAACCTTTTCTTTGGCAAAGCACAGTGGGTCCCACCCATGGGAGGTCGGGAAGGTGTTTCTAAGGGCAGAGCACCCAGGTTAGTCCTGCCAAGGGATTTTTGAGCAAACACACTTTTCGTGGTGTGCTTACTTTTGATTTTTTATTTTAAAGTTTCTCCCAAAAGGCTGTTACCATGACAGATCCCTGTTCAGCTGGAATGCTGTGTGAGGGTGATGTGGGCTGGGGAAAGAAAGGCAGGCGTTGGGAGAGGAGGGGAGCATCGTCTTGTCAAGGTGATAAAAGAACTGAACCGAGGTTTGCCGTAAAGAGGAAGCTGACTTTTACCTAAAACACATCAGACATATTGCTGGGAAACCTCTATTAAGGATTTTAAAAGGTGAAAACCTTTCATCCAGTTGACTCCTGGGGAAGGTTCCTTGACACTGAACAGATAAATGGAGGCTTTTGCCCTTAGCTGTTCTAGCATGAAAGGGGAGTCTTAGGAATGCTCACCAGATTAATGAGACAGAGGACTCATAAATATGTCAGAAAAACACAATAGTTGGAGATGAAATAGATGCAGATTAATATTCATGAGACTGAGGATTTACCAGAGGCCATCATCCCCAGGGAGGGCTGTGCCCCTGGCCAGCCACCCAGGCAGGGTGCCCACTGCCCACAGCAGGGTTCGGCCTGGAGGAGGGAGCTCATCCTCTCAGGAAGGTTTCACCTTGCAAGGACTTGGCCAGGGCAGGCAGAGGAGATGGACATGGCCCTGGGGACATGGGTTAGTGGTGGGTTGGCAGAGATGGGCTGATGGTTGGATCTGATGATCCTAAAGTTCTTTTCCAAACTAAGTGTTTCCATTATTCCATGGCTTTTGCTGTCCCTCCAGGATGACAGGGCCCAGCCATCCCACATCAGTGGGGTGTCATGCAGCTGGATTTCTGCCATAAAAATCCCTTCTTCATGGTGTGTAGATTGGGCTGTTCACAGTTTGCCAAGGCAGCAGCAAATCCAGGCTGCAGAAGGAAGAGCAGGCTCGGTGTGCTCCCAAAATGCCCTGCGGGCGGTAACATCCCATTGCCATGGTCCAGCATCCTACACCTGCCCTGCAGAGACACCTCTTGCAGGAGCTGTCCTTGGGAGAACAGCATCTGCTGCAGCTCCTGCACTGCCCCAGATATCTCTGCAGAGCCTGGCCAGGGCTAGGGGGTGCTCTGCTTGAAACTAGGACTTGTTGAGAGGGAAGGGCTAAAGAGGGAGCAGGGGACAGTCCTCTCTGTGCTCACCTGGGGACTGCTTGCAGAGAGGGGAAAAAAGGATGTGTTCTTCTCCTGGCTCTTCTCATGGGAAAACCGTGCTGTGCGGGGTGACCCCACAGTGACAACTCCCCTGGGCCGCTCCTGCGAACCCTCAGGAACCAGTTGCCCCAGGGACTGGCAGCTCCCTGTATTCAGGCTGGGAAAGGCAGACGAGGAGCTGCCCTGGACTCTGCAGCCATTTCTCCTGTGGGCTGCACAGAAACCGTGTCATTTCTTGCTGAAAAATGCCCCCAGGATGCCTGCCCGGGACCCTGCGTGTGGTCCCCCCTGCCTCCACATCCCCTGGGAGCGACCGTGCATGGGGAGCAGGGACAGGCAGCAGGATTAGCCTCATAAATACTGAAACAGGGCTGCTGGGAGGAAACCGATCCTAAAAGATGCTGCGTGTGCGACATGGAAAGGTGCTTGGTGTTGTCCAGGTGAGGCAGAGCCAGGAGGCTGTGCCGGCACAGAGGCATCCTAGGGAGCAGCCCGGCAGCCAGGGCTTTGCCACGGCCACGCTGGGGCTGTAGGACGGTGTTAAACAGTGACAAGCTGGGTTTTTGAGGCGCAGGTTGAAGGCGGTGCTCGCTGCTGACCCGAGGCAGGTGAGCATCTCCCCTGCTCACACCTGCCCTCTCAGGAGCAGCAAGGGAGCGGCCTGACCCGGCCTTCACCCTCCCCTGCCCCGGTGTGCTCCGGGGATTTTTGGGAAACTCCCCGAGGGCTTCAAGTCACTGCATGGCAAAGCGAAACAAGTCCCTGTGGTGCTCTCCAGGGGCAGGGAATCGGCTGGAGGGGATGCAGATGAGCGTGGGGCGCAGGGAAAAGCGGAGCACAGACACGGGGAGCTGGGTGAAGGCTTCCGAGGGCTTGGGGTGCTCATCCCTGGTGGAAACAGCCCCGTGTGTAGGTGTTTAATAGGACTATTGCGCGGAGCGGCACTGCATTAATCACCATGGTAACACGGCAGCAGTAAACAGTCTGAAATCATCCCGGAAAATATCACGCCAGTGCTCACATCGGCCCTAATACGAATTAACAACCAAGTTGGCAATGACTCAGTGTAGCATAAAGCACAGCCATGGCATCGCAAAGTCCCCCAAAGGGCAGTCACAGAGTGCCAGCTGGGGCGGGAGCCCACGGAGAGCCCGAGCCCGCGGTTTGGGGGGGGCCGTCCCGCACAGGCACCCCCTGCCTGCGGGGAGGGAGGGCAAAGCTTGAGCAGGGCAGCTGCAAACCCCCAGGGCAGAGCAGCCCCTCCGGCCTCGGGGCTGTGGCAGGACCTGCCACCGGGCTGCTCGGGTGGCCTCATCCCCCTCGGTGCCACTCACTGCCACTCTTGTCAAGCAGTTTCCACAGCAATACTGGCCCTTCCCATTATTGTACTGTGGAGTTCAGCCCATGGCCAGGCTTTACCTGACTCTGCGTCCAACAGCAGCCCCCAGGGGTTTACAGTGTGAATCCTCCCTGCTGGCACGCTGTCTGGATGTTGTCTTCCTCCCTGCCTGGATGTGCTGCTCCCCCTCCACTGCTCCAACAAGGCAGTGCTTCCCTGGCACATCCCGTTAGGATCCCTGAGCATCCTGTCCCCAGCCACCAGCAGGAACAGCAGCATCTGAAATATGTCCTCAAGCACAGTGAGTGCTGCTGCTCCCCACAGCCACCTCCCTGGGGGTGTCTCTGAGCTCTCTTGAGATGCCAGCCTGGGCAGAAAGCCCTACACTGGCTCTCAGGGCCTTCGGGGTGTCCTGCAGAACTGTATCTCTGGGAGCCCCTGTGGCAAGGATTTGCAGCTGATGGCAGCTTCACCAAATCGGTGCCTCAAGTCTTTTCCTATCCTTCAAACATCTCTGCCTGAGGCCAACACCTGCCCTAGTGCCTACATGGAGATCATACCCCAAAATTGCTGGCAAAGGGGAGGCAGGAGGGTTGTCAGGGAGCAGGGTACCAGGCATGGGTGGCTCTGCAGAGGTGGGAGATTGTAAACCTCATTCCCCACCAAATAAAGGTACCAAAAGGGCAGCCCTTCCCTCCTGGGCATCACCTGACTTACCTACCTTGCACCTGAGCTCCTCTCTCAGCCCCAGCTGGGCTCTGTGACAGGTACGGGGGTCTCAGGGCTGCCTGGGCACAAGTGTGGTATGTGGATGCTGGAAGGGCTGCCCCAACCACAGCTTCCTCTTGGCTTGGACACGGAGCATTTTGCTTTTCCTGTCCCATTTAGTCCCTTTTGATCCAACAGCTGCAGGTGTTGATTTGTGTGGCTCCATCCTGCCGTGCCCTCTGTGTTCTGGGTACTCTGAAAGGCGCTGCATGGTGATTACAACAGTTGTGGCACTTGTGAGGCACTGGTGTTACTGGGATGGCAGAGGGCTGGGACCTCTCCTGTAGTTTAGGATCTTCTTAAGATCACCTCCAGAGGAAGTAGGATGGTATCCACTGCACCCCTGCCGTGGGTGATGCTCACCCCAGCCCAGCATCTCACACAGGGGGAAACACCTGCAAGGTGCTGGCAGAGGCTGTCACCCTGCTGGGCCTCTCTTGATGTCAACCACTGTGTTAGCCATCATCATGGAAACCAGGAGCTGGTGGTAAATGACACAAACCATCCCCAAAAAGCACCAGGACTGGCCACCTGGGGAGAGGTGACTCAGGGTGGGAGAAGCTGGACCTTTGCGGAAAACAGCCCAGCAGCTTCCCTGGAGTAAATTCTTGTCAGTGCCAAGGCACAAGCAAGGAAGTATGAGGACCTCAATGGGTCACCTTGTCATGCAACAGCTCACATGGGCATGGAGCCAGCAGTGAAACCCCAGAACCACGTCACCCCTCCCCACGGGGTTCACCAAAGAAGGGACCCAGAGCCAGTTTTGGTCAAGATGTGCAGCAGAGAAAACAGCAAATGGCTCCCCTGCATCAGCTGTGCCATGTGTGCTGCAGCTGGCATTCCCAGAGCTGCTCCACAGGGATGTGGCTGGGACCCTGGAGCCACAGCCAGCCCCAGGAACCTGCTGTGCCACCAGCCAAAACCTCAGAGCCTCAGGGCAAGGTGTGTGCCAAACCCAGCCTCTTCGGGTCATCTGCAGCCTCTGGGAGGTGAAACCCCACCAAACCTCCTGTGTAAAGGCACACAGGTCAGAGGGGGGACAGCTCTGCCGGTCCCCATCAGGGTGTCACGGACAGGGATGGGTGGGGAGGATTGCTGACACCGAGCCAGGCTGCACTGGTGATGGGGGAGGCAATACCAGGCAGGAACCTGCCTTTGGCTTTATGGTTTGCCTTGATTTAGCAAGGGGAGGTGGAGGAAGGGAAACCCCTCAACAGCTCTGCTGGGGCAGAAAGCACCAACGAGGATGGTGTCACCCTCACAGCAAACCACTCCCATCAGGGAGTCACAGCCTGTCTCGTTTTCTACATTTCAGAAACCTCCAGGTTAGGTTTCCTGATGCCTTCCACAGGGTTTTGGGGTGGAAAGGAAGGACATCTTCCCTGTCAGGCACCCTGCTCTGCACCACAACCAGGAGTCTGCAGCACATCCCCAAGCCTCATGTCCATGAGTCCATGAGTTGGTGCAAGGAAAGGTTTCTTGCAGAAACCCTTTTTCCACATCAGCTTTTAGTATTTGTTTTTTCATTAAGAGCCCAAATCTCCTGCTCGTCCCTCTTAACTTTTACTGAGTTTCTTTGTGTTGTCATTTCAGAGGCAGTTTCAAGGTTAGAGCAAACTCCTCATGCTGCAGTGACTGCAGCTCTCTGGGGGAAGGTTAAAGGATGCAAACTGTTGACAGAGGGCTTTTCAATTTAGCGTGCAAAGATCTGGTGGTTGAAAGGTGAAGCCAGACAAATCCAGGGGACAGGATGGGTGATTGGCAATTGGAACAGTTTGCCAAGGCTGGTGATGGATCCCCCTTCACTGGTGATTTTAAAATTAAGGTTGGATGCTTTTGTAAGTGACGTGGTCATGTTCAAAAAGCATTAATTTGGGGAAATGCCTCAGAGGAGCTCAGACTGGTCCTACCTACGCAGCCGTGAGCCTTTGAATCCCTCTCGGGCTTTTCCGTGTCACCTTTCTCAGCCTTGATCATACAGTTGTGTGGGGCTGCCACAGCCAAGTGGCAGAGGCTTGCTCACCTTGCTGGTGCCTGTGGGTGGCCTGGAGTGGTCCCAGTCTGTTTCTTCAGCCCCCACCCTGCCTCCCACCAGCCTGACTCACACCGCAGAGCCACCCCCGGCGCGGTGCCTCTCCCCGCTCCCTCCTGCCTTGCCAGTGCCTGTTGTGGCCAAAACCTGCAGGAAAGCCGGCTCTCCTGGGCAGGGTGAGAGCTCTGGGATCCCACTGTGCTCATCAGAGGTGTCTCACCTCTGCCTGCAGCTGTCCCCAGCTTCAAGTGATGTGTGGCATCTGTGCCGTGTCCCTGTCCTGCTCTGATCCCGCTCTCCTGCAGTGCCAGCATCAAGCACCGGCTTTCCCCGTGCGGAGATCGCTGGGTGGGAGGGCGGTGCAGAACATTTTGGCTCGGCAGCCCCGGTGCACGTCTCTGGCAGCTCCTCCCCCTGCTCACTCACACTCAATGCTGCGAGGAGCTCGGGGGCTTCTTACCTTGCTTTTATTGCTTCGTGTTTTCAGCGCTCGGGCTCCACAGCGACTGTCCCCTTCCCTGCGCTGGAACTCAGATGTGCCTCCTGGGCTCACTTAAACTGTTTGCCTTGCTCCTCCGTTTCTTTTTTTTCTGCTGGAATTCAGGGTCCAGCTGACAGACCTTGCAAACAGCCTCCAGTGCTCCATCCTTCCAACAGTGCCTGTCCTGCTGCCTCTGCCCTGACGCCCTGCCCAGCCCAGAGCCACCACTCCAGGGGGAAAATATGTTCCCTCTAATTTATCACTTCAGTTTTGGCTTTTCTACCTCCCCGGGTTCTTAGCAGCAGTGAACACTGGTTCTCCATGCTTGAAAATCAGCGGGACAACCACATCTAGTTACTATTAAGTCTTGTTGTTATTTATTAGCAATAATTGCACATTACAATATAAAACATGGGCATCAGCTGCCAGGCAATTCAGCCTCTCCTGCACGTGTGGCCCAGCTGAGCTCAGACAAATGATCTCCCATGAAATGCAACAGCCAGGGAGGGAGGGTCTTTTTTCTATTCCTTCATTTCTTGCATTTCATTTAATGTAAAGCTGTGTCTCTGCTAATGCTCAAACCAACCACTGCGTAGTCTTCTTGGGCATTCTGATCTGAGAGATCCTTGTTTGGGCCATGTGTATGGAAATAAAATATGAATGTCTCCAGTTTAATGGTCTAAAAGTCTTTCTTGCTTTGCAAAAACCCACTATCCCCAAATCCATTTTCATTTATAACGTTATGAGTAATTCTACTGGCAGCAGTTTTTCCTTCTCATATATATTTATTAGAGGGAGAAATTCTCCATTCTGAAATGATGTTCTTACTTGGATCAAATAGTTTTCAACCTCCAGCTCTGTGTTTAACTGGGCAACCTGGAGAGGGAGAGGAGCGAGTGCTGCCCGAAGGAGGAGGGTGAGGCTGCCACGGTTGGGGGGAGACCCGTCAGGCGGCGCGCTCAGGCCGCTGGTTGGTGGCTGGGGGCACTGTCTCCTCGTGAGCAGGGGATTTTTCATTGTGTCGGTGATAAATGGCTCTCGGTTGAGTAGAAAAATGGTTTATTGATTAGCTGGCAGAGGTGTAGCAAGGCCGGTGCCTGCTCTGCCAGGCCCTCTCTGCGGGGACGGGGCCTGACCGATGTGACCTCCTCCTCCTCCTGTGGGTCTGCAGGGGGCAGAGAGGCCGAGGGCAGCCTGGTCCTGCTCCTTGCTCTGGTTCCCTTCCCTGCTAAGAAAGGACGTGTCACTGTCCCCAGGGCAGAGGGGGCTCCCAGGGACTGTCGGTGACAGTTGTCACTACATAACAGGACCACCTTCAGGTGGGGAAGTCAATGGCTCAGCTTTCCCATGTTCCTCCTTTGTGTTCCCCACCCAAACCCAGCTCCAGCAGAGCACTCAGACCCTGGGTTTGAGCAGGGAGCTGTGCTGCTGGATTCGGTAGGTCTGTTCCAGCCAGGTGTGTTTGGACGCTGCAGGGTAGGAAGCCACCCCAGTTTCGAAACTGCCTTTTGCAGTTTTGAAGGATTTTTACCTTTTCAGACCTTCTTTGCTGGAAAAAACCAGCCCAGTTACTTTGCTTGACTTTTTTTTTCCTTCTTTAGCCTCTGTGAATCTACCCACAGCACTCCTTGAGCAGGCTGAGCATAATTAATCACAGTTTGCTTCCCTGTGTTCGCAGGGGATTCCTAATCTGCAGTAAATCCTTTGGGGAACAGATGCAATTATGAAAGAAATGCTTATTAAAAAGAACAATATGTGCCATAAAAAAATGTCAGGACCATTGTCCTTTAGTTGTTTGTAATGTTGTCAGCTATAACATACACTCCCAGCGCCTCGTCCCAGCTGTCTCTGTCCCCTGGAACAGCAGCTGCAGCGATGGCTCGTGCTGGGTTCCCTGGGCAGCTGCACCACCCTCATGGATTTCAGCTGTTCCCCCCTCTCTCCCCATCCTGCAGGCACCAGTTCCCAGCAAAATCCCATCACAGCAAGCACTGGATTTGATCTCTCTCCTGACTAAAATGGATGATGAGCTGCTTGGAATTAGTATCTTCTGCACGTGTCAATGTGACCAGCCCCTGGAAGAAGATCTGTTTGGCAGTGATTTCTTGGTGTGACTGGCTTGGCAGAAGACAGACCCAAACAACTGAGCTGCAAGGGGGTGCTACGCTTTTCCATCATTTTTTTTTGCCTGGCAATGTGTGAAGAAGGAGGTTACAACCAAAATCCATGTGTTGGGACCTTGTTCAACACTCCTGGGGTGGCCGGGTCTGAGGGAATGAGGGCTCTGAGGTTGTGCTCTTGGATTTGGTCAATCATTTTTTCACTCACTGGCTCAGCCTTTCCCCAGGAGGACTGGTGAAGTGCTGCCAGTCCAATTCTGTAGAGGCTCTGAAGGAGCAGCCAAACAAATCCTGGTGAGGAGATCTCCAGGAAGGCTCTTTAGCAGCACAGCTGGGCAGCCCCTGACGGACCAGCTGATTCCTGGGCGTGCGATGGTGTCGGAACAGGGAGCAACTTGTCTTGGAAGAAGAAACACAGGACAAGGGAGATGGTCTTGCTGTGTGTGTTAAGAATGGCCATACTTTCTGAGAGCCCTTGAGGCTGAGTGGATGTGGGAGCTACTGAAAAACTCGGGGTGAGTAATAAATATGGTCCCATGGTGAGGCTGCTGACCATGTCTGATGGTGGAACCATGGAGTCATCTAGGCTGGAAAACACCTCTGCAATCTTCGAGTCCAACTGCTCTCCCTGCAGTGCCAAGGCCACCATTAAACTGTGGCCCCAGGTGCCACATCCACATGCATTTTAAATCCCTCCAGGGATGGGGACTCCCTTTCAGTGAAGAAATTTTTCCTAATATCCAAAGGTCTAAAGGTGAAGGAAGTTTTTTTATGGGCAAATAGCACCATCTAAAGATTAGGAAATAGGACAGGAGCAGTAGAAGGGCCTGTCTCAATTCAGCTCTAGCTCATCACTGACCTTAGGAGAGGAGGAAAGACTGCAAGAACTAAAATCCAGTTCACAGTCCCAAGGCAGGAGCAGGAAGGGACAAAACCAGGCAGCTCAGTGTGTGAAATGCTGTGCCATCAGCAGGGACTAAAAGGGGCAATAAGGATCAGTTGCAGATAAGTAAAGTATTTTCAAACTGACCAAAGCCAGAACTTTATCCTTGCTTAGTCAAGGAATGGGCAGAAGCCATCTGGGCTGTTACAGTGCTCCAGGAGATTGGCAGAGGCAAAGGTAAATCTGTATTTACAGAGAGATGAAAGAAGGAAGCACAGAGGATCAGTACTGGCATTGTAATCTGATCGGTTTAAACTCAGGTCCCAGCAAAATATCACTTCTAAATTATATTTTCTAAGTGAAAAAAAAAAAAAAAAAAAAGAAGAATCAGCCCCAAACGTGAAAGCCAAACTGATTTGTATTTT
>JAWWES010000030.1:1151129-1170875 GCA_035583135.1 Lophotriccus pileatus | reverse complement strand
CTCCCCTCCCCTCCCCTCCCCTCCCTTTCCCTCCCCTCCCCTCCGAAGGGTCCAGGGTTAGCAGGTCGTGCCTGCAGGATGGTTTATGGACAGAGCAGGTACCGTGTTTTCAGGAAGAACATTTCACCTGTTTAAAAGCTGCTGCCACCTGAACTGTATTTTTCAGCACTAACTGATTGAATTCTGCGAGTTGGAGTTTCTATCCTGGAGAAATCCTCCAGGAAGCTCTAATAGCAGAGTCAATCTTTATTACGTCGGGGACAATAAAACAAGAGGCCTCGTTGTGCCGCGGTTCTATCTGCGGGTGTGTGGCTCCGTGTGCCGACCAGCCCCATCATCATCCCAGCACCCAACACGAGTCATTAAACATTTATTTAAAAGCTTTTCATTCCTGAACGGTGAAACAGAAACCAGCAACAATTAAACAGGCTTGTTTAGATAAACAGTTTGGAGGAGAGAGCACTGAGTCGTGTAGCCCAGGGGGGCCAGTGGGGTGCAGGGGCTGGAGCTGGATGCTGTGTCCTTCCACGCCGCTCCAGGGAAGATCCCAAGGCAGCTTTGGATAAATTAACCCTAGTGTTTTATTACTGGATGAATATGGATATGAGCTGTGGGGGGAGCCGTGACAGGGGGCCCTTGCACTCAGCACTTGTGGTGTGACAGCCATGGTTTGCCATGGGAGACAGAAGCAAGGATATTAGTTAGCGACTTTTTGTCATCGAGACTGTGGCACTCTGGACTCTCAAAGCCCAGAAATATGCCCCAATCCAGCTACCACAAAAAACCCACCTTCATCAGCATCAAGCTGCTTGGGCAGCTCTGCCACAAAGGGTTCAGCAGTGGAAACAATCTCATCAGAATCAGCCTCTAATTCATCTCCCTCACCCTGTGTGCCTCCTGCAGATCTGTCACAATAGTCATCTTGAAGCTCTCAGTAAATGTATTTTTCCATATTAAAAATGACCCTGACCTCAGTTAGATGAGATATTTGCAAGCATTTCCCACCCTGTGCATGCTCCAGGTTTGCCTTCTTAGTGGCAGGGCAAGACAGCCCCATTTTACGAGTTCTCCAGGCCCTGCATTAAAAAGTCTTGTATGTCTCCTGATGGGCTGCCCTCCTCCTCCAGCTTTCCTGGAACAGCAGCCCCAAGGGGCAGTTGGACCCATGTGCGTGAAATGGGCACTGGGGTTTGGCAACTTTGGTGCTGTTGAGGGAACTGGATTTGCACCAGGAGGTTGGAAAGTGAGCACCCCAACCTTTCTGCCAGGAGGAGCTTCTGAGTTACACCCTGGGCCTTCCTGACCCGTAGAAAAGCAGGAGCAGGCTGGTGTTGGGGTGTGGCACTGGCAGCTTCAGCACTGCTGAGGCAGGAACCAGCCCCAACAAGTTTGCACTCCCCCCCTCCCACCCCAAACCCTTTTAAATGCAAAAACAAAAGCTCATATTTCCCACCTTGCTGCTGACAGTTGAACTGATTTGCCTTTCCAAATCTATATCAACACCTAAGGCTTTTATCGAGATCTTTTCTTCGTTTGAGCAGGCTAAAGGTGAAAGCGCAGTGATTGAAACAACGTAGTTCCTCCCGTCCGTGGATTGGATATAATACTCACCCTATTGCTTTGCAGCATTAAAAAAGGAAGCGTCTGACTTATTTTTGAGGTACAGATTTTCCGGGATGATGAATGGGAAGGAGTTCTTTTGGTCGATGTGATTTAATTATGCTACAAAACACTGAAGAGCGGAGCTGCCCTCCCTGGCTTCCCGCAGCTCGCGGGGAGGACGGAGCACACAGGCCAGTTTATCACCCTAAAAACTTCTCTCCCCTGCTTGAGGTTCTCCAGTTTCTTCCTTGTTGCAATTCAGAAAACAGTTTGCCAAATGCCCTCAATCCCCCCAAACTGAGCCCTTGTGTCCCAGGGAGATGAGCCAGTTCCTTGTGGGCATTTGATGCCCTGTGGCTGCCACAGCCACGGCAGTTTGAGCAGCTGAGTCCCATGTGGGTGGGACTCCCCAGCTCCCTCCTGAGCTGATCCAAATGTCTGTCTGATGTAGGAGCCTGACCCCCTTGTCCCAGCAGGACACTGGTCCCAGCTGTCGGGGACCACAAAGACCCCGAAGGCAGGACCGGTGATGCACACAGTGATGCACTCACAGAATCAAAGGGTGCTTTGAATGCCACAGAGCATTTACATTCAAAAGTTTTCGGAAGGTTTGGGATTTATCTCCATCCTGGGAGGGAGCCTTATTAGTGGCTTTTGGGTACACTGCTCCTGAATAATGAGGACAATCCTGTCTCGGGAAGATAAATCCCCATATAATGATGCCATTGTCTTTCCTCATTATAACTCTCAGCCAGCCCCTCATTTAACTGCTGGTTTACCCAAAGATTTTGACAGGCTGTTTTAGCACAGGAAGATAATACAACACTTTTTAATTGCCACCCAATCTAAAATTAGCCCTTTCTTCTTTGGCAAATGAGCCCCAGCACAGTCCCTTGGGGACCACGGTTTGAGTGTGGGTGGTTATGTTTCCTCCTCCTCTTGGCCGTGCTGGATCTCCCTCTGCTTCTCCATGTCCTGCCAGGTCCGACACGTAACCCAACCCACCACAGCAGTGGATGCTCTCTGCTCAAACCCCTCTTTTCCTCTGCCTGCCTGTTGTGCACGGGAACAGTAATCCACGGGGAAAGGTTCTTTCAGCTTTGCAAATTCTGCTACAATTATCACATGAAAGAGGGTGGCTGAGAGAAACAACCTCAGGACAGAAACACTGCTTGGAAATGAATTTGTGCCGTGACAGGTACAGGGAGTGCCGGGGCCGGACTAAACAGGCAGGAGGCTCGCGGGTCGTTATGAGTTCGACTCTGTTACCAGGGGGATGCAAAGGCAGACTGAGATGGATGTCTTGTAAGAAGGTTTTCTGGAGATGATTTGAGCAATTTCAACTCACTGCCATGGTTGGGATCAACTTGAAAGTTTCCTAATGAATTTCTTTGTCAGTAGGAAATTGGGCTGTTGAGAGGAGGAACACTCAGAATAGAAAGGCAGACTCTTTCTGTTGAAAATCCACCAGTGAAAAATCCAACTAAAGCTAAAATTCCTTAATCCTCTTGATGTGGATCCTCTGGGAGCTGTAGTTTGTCGTCTGTAATTCTCCTTGGGCACTCGAGGCAGCAGCAGATGCAACCCTGCCCTGCAGAGGAGCAATGGGATGTGAGGGCAGAAACCTGCCCCAGCTCAGTGCAGAGATGTGGACGAAGTGGGGTCTGGAAACCACTGCCATGCTGGGATGTGCAGGACACAGCCCAGGTTTTCCTCTGCATGGGGCATCCCCAAGACCTTTATCCCTGGGGTAAGAGGCCAGTGACATACTTACCAGCAGAGTGCCTGAGTCAGGGCTCTTGGTTCCCAGGCACTGCACTGCAGCACTCAGCTGGCAGCTGAAAAGCCACATGTCCCTGAGGAACTTTTGGAGAGCAATTTTGTGGTATCAGTTTTCCAGTGGTCTGCAATCAGGGGTCAACAGAAGGCTCTGCTGTACATGCTGTCCCTGTAGGGCCAGCGAGGAGGAGCACTCATAGATGTTGGACTAGCAAGGGCCCAAATGCTGGTCCCCTCCACTCTAATGGGATGTGCTGATTTCATTTTGTTTTTTTTCCCAGAGATTGGTGCCCCAGTGGAGGAGATTCAGAGCAGCCTTGCAGGGGTTCCTACCATTCCCAGGAGCGTGTTTTCCACTCATCACCGAGGTACAGCCCCAAAACCAACTGAAAGGAGTGCTGAGGTGCTTGCTGCTGTGTGTGTAACCTCCTAGTCTCACAGGAAGAAAAGCCATGACCTGGCTTCTTGCTGTTGGAGTCCAAAACCTGCTGACCTTTTGGAAAGGGTTGTATGTGCGTTGTGTGCTTTGGATTGAGATGGTTGTTGGTTAAAGGAAGACCTCTTGGGATTATGAGCCACCTTTTGCATTTAGTGCAGCTTTAGTGCTTTCAAATCACTTCAAAGGTCTTGTTTTCTTGTTTGTGCCTCCACACATGATCCATGGTTGGCAGGGATGGGGTGATCAGAGAGATGCCACTTGCCTGGCGATGGCTTTGCTGTGCAGGTGCTGACAGAGTTTGCGGCACCTCTCTCGTACAAAGGCCCCGTCAACCAGCTTAAGCAGTGTGATAATCCCTGTACCTTGGTGTGGAAGGTAACGGGGCCAGTGGTGCATCCAGACCCCTGGGATGCTGTCAGTGCATGGGAGGTTCCCCACTGCTGTGGGAAGGTCAGGATGGATCCTGTGATCCAGTGTCTGGCCCAGACCGTGCCCGTTCTGTCCTGTCTGAGCCACGAGTGCCGACCCCACAGTAATCAGGTGTGATCCCTGCTCAGGGTTACGGGGTCCAGGTGCTGAGGGGGGTGAGGAGCAGCCCTGTACCCGCAGGCACCTGCCTGTCTCCCTGCCCTGCTCACTGGTGCAGATGGAGGGGCTGCCCAGCAGCTCAGAATAGATGTTTGTCCTTAGGATGCAGGGGCAGCCTGGAGGCTCCTTCTGCCTCTCTCCCCCCCCTAGTGTGATGCTCCATGAATATTGTAATGAACACAGTTATGAAAAAAAGGAAACTCATCTATTTATGAGGCTATTTGATTTCCTCAGAAATGCTTCATCTAGCAGCCCCCGTCCATTAGAAACCTTCTGAAGCTGTGCAAGAAAAAACCATGACTTATTATTTAAATTAATAAAGCAGCTGCAAATTTTTGCTTCATTTTAAAATATTACTATAGAAAATATTCTTCCATGGATCATTTTTTCAGTGGTTTTCTTCCCGAATATTCCTAATTATGGCCATAATTAATTTTAACGAGTCATCCACCATCAATTCCATCATAACTTGTAAGTGTCCTGCAGCTGACTTTAAAAAAAAATTCCAAGTGCTGCCTTCCTCCGGCTGCCTCTGTAATGAAACCTGGGATTACTTAAGGAATTGGCACTTGGCCCCAGCAGTGCAAAATTGCCTGGTCCTCACTCAGAGCTGCTGCTGTCCACCCGCTGATGGATGGCATCATTCAGAGCTTTTATAGGCCCGGCAAAAGAGGCCAATCTGTCCAAACTGATAAATCTAAATCTTCGGTAATATTTCATAGTTCTACCAGACATATGTATGGAGCCAAAGTGATGCTTCATTTTCCCAGGAAAACAGCTTCTCTGAGGCCAGTGGCCAACATCAAAGTCCTTGGACAAACTTTGACCTCTGGGGAAGGACACTGGGAAGGTCTGGGAAGGACATTGGGAAGGTCTGCATGGAGGTTGGGAAGGAGGTTGGAGGGTCTGGAAGGGAGGTTGGGGAGGTCTGGAATGAGGTGAGGAAGGAGGCTGGGAGGGTCTGGATGGAGGTTGTAAAGGTCTGGATGGAGATTAGGAAGGGGGCTAAGAAGGTCTGGATGGAGGAGGTGGGTGGAGAAAGGTGGAACAGTGAATGCTATGGAGTCTCATCACCGTCTCCCACACCAGGATACCATCAGGTATCTCTACAAGAAGAGATTCCAGCTGCCTGTAGACACTCAAGAGCACCTCAAAGTGCACCTCAGACAAAACTTCACCACGTTGGTCTCATCAGAGCAAGGAAATAAAGGGAAATACCAAAGTCAGCAGAATTTCAAAGCAGGGCTGGCAAGTGGCACAAAAGGGAAGGGAGGGAGGGGTCTGCAGAGCCATCCCACATCTTCACGAGGATATTTGCCAGTGGAGAGCCCCACGATGGCACCCACTGTGTGCCAGGACCTGGGGCACCCGCCCTGGGCAGCGTGGGCTGGGCACAGCCGCTGCCTTCGGCCGTTTGTTTTAATAAAGAGCGTGGCTGATGGCTCGTTAGAGCCTGGAGCAGGACAGCAGGGCTGCGGGCCAGCCGCTGCCTGCGCGCTCCGGGCCTGCCGCTGACATTTCGCAGTTAATCAGCCCTGCTGCCTCCAGCCAGGGCTCTGACACGGCAAATAAAAGACCAGGTAGCAACAAGATCCTCCGTGTTATGGCATGGCTGGTGGCCAGGTCTCTCTTTAATTCCTGCACAGTATATTCCTGGTGTTCCTCTCCTTGGATTTCCTTGCAACCACAGCCAGTAAAGGTGGCCGTGCATTTGGGTTTGTGGACATAGGATTTGGGATGTGTTCATGTTTGGACTCACAGATCCAAGCTTGGGCTGTTGCCACCGGATGCTGCTGCTGGCAAAATGAATTTTTTCCTGCTGGGGTGTTGCTGTGATCCTCCTGTGATCCGTGTTTGATCCCTGCTACAGCCAAGCTGGGGGTGGCCGCAGGTTCGGCCGCAGGAGCAGGACTGTGCCGGTAGAGCCGTGAAGTGCTGCAGGAAGGTGGAGTTGGGAGGTGAATGGAAAATCCCAACCTCTTATGGCAGCTGTGCCAAGCATCCCTGTTAGAGCCTCTAGAAGAGCACTTATTGCTGGGTCTTAATCTTCAGGATCTACAGAAAGGATAATGTGTCTGTCTGAGGCAGCACCAGAAGGCTTATCAGTGTTTACAAAGAGCAGCATGGAGAGAGAAAGGGTTCAGAAACCCTGTGCCTGTCCCTGTGTTCAAGGGACCAGCTTGAAAATTGTGAAAATGTTGAAATATGATCTGTTTTTTATCTCCCGGTCCTCTGCTGCCAACTGTACAGGTCGTGTTTGCAGAGCGCTGTGTGCAAACAAAATGTTCCTGGCTGCTTCCAAAGGACATGCTGAGGTTTCTCTGCACTCGTGGCCGTCATCCCGGGGAAACACTTGTCTCTCCTCTTGGGCTATATCTGATACAGGTGCCTCAGGATGGCAACAGGCCCTGAAGGACAAATAATACCCGGATTAACACTGGGATTTCAGAAGTAAAAGCGGACCCAGAGCCATAATTTCACTTTAAATGCTTGATTTCCAGCACGTTTGATGTCTGCTGAGGCCTCCGATGCCCATCTCAGTGGCATTGTGCCCAACGCCCAAGCACAGGGCAGTGTGTGCTTTAGCATCACGAGCAGGGAAAGCAGGGGAGGGAGCACATTAGAAGCATTCAATTGACTGCAAAGCCCACGAGGATGTGAAATACACTCTTTACATACACAAGGTTTAGCGACGATAGCACAAAAGCGTGAAAAAAACATTTCCTCTTTACTGCAGCTTGAAAGGGTGAAATACGGGCTGACCAGCAGCCACGGCAACTGCTTTATCCTCCAATTTACTGCTCTCACTTCCAGCCTGGCCCCGAGAGCCCGGCTCCCTTTGTACCGTTTTTCTATTAGTGGGTTTTATTTGTGGCCAGGAGCTTTGTACTCGCAGAGCAAACCTGACTCTGCTCCCAAAGCCTCCTGCCTGGGCACCATCCAAGGCCCCCTCTGGGACAGCTGCAGGACCTGGTGGGGTGGTGCTGGATGGGGTGACCACAGGAATTCTGCCAGGTTATAGTGCCAGGAGCAGGGCTGAGCCATGGGGAGGTTTATGTTGCACAATCACATCAAGAGCAAGTCAAGGAAAGCAACTGGGTCCAGCAATGCCTCAGTTTCCCCATCCTGATTATTCACCCCCGGAGGCATTGTAGGTTGAGGAGGGCTGTGAGAGGCTCAGAGACCCCATGCTCTGGCCTGGCCACCCAGGAGACACTCCGCCAGCACAGGGGACCCCTGGGCACCCGGGGGAATCCTCATTTTCAGATAAGCCCATTTTTCCAACAGGCTCCAGTGAGATTTGCTGGAGGTGCCAAACTTATCTCTAAGCATCGTTTTCCAGCCTTTGCCTGGCCTGGGGTCTTCTACATCTTTCCCTGGCCTCATTCCCAGTCCTCCCAGTCCACAGAGAACAAACCCAGTTGAAGTTGCCTTGTGCTTGGCTGAAGGCATTTAATCACTGTCTCGACGTGATGGAAATATGAGCTACTCCTGTGCCAGTCAGGACACGCTCTTCTTGCACAGACGAAGATGTGCTAGGAGCCATCCGAGCATGAAATTGTTGTCAGGCATCCAGAGGGTCACAAGATATATGGATTATGAAGTAGAGACTCCCACAGATCTCAGATTATCAAACACAAAGACTGCAGAAGATTGCTTCAATGTGTTAGATCGCAGGAGTGCTGTCCTGAATTCAGAGCTGGGCTGCAGCACCACCAGCCCAGGGGCTGCCTGAGTCCATGGGGCTCTGGCCCATAAGCTTTGGGATCATCCCAAACTCAGCCATCCCTGCACAAAACCTTTCAGTCCTCAGAATCATCTTGTGGCTGTTTCTGTCTCCGGCTCACAGGAATGGGTGGATTTGGGGCATGGGTGTGCTGTGTGGAGCAGAAGCCACACAGAGGTTAGAGCACTTGAAGGACTGGAGCCTGGGATTAAACAGGACACTTTGGGAACAGAAATGAGCAGGATTAGCAGTGTCAGGTTCAGTGGGAGCCGTGTGGTGCCTGTGGAACAGGCAGTCACCAGGGGAAACCTGGTGGAAATGGGGAGCCCCTGTGTGCCTGATCCGAGGGGATGCTTCTGCTTGTGGGAGGACACTGCTGTGCCCTTTAGCCTCTTTCCAAAGCCCAGACTAAGCAGTAGTGATGCCACCACAGGTGTTTGTCTGGGGCGTGCGCATCTGCGGAGGGCTAACGCAAAGCGCAAAATCCCCCTAGGAAAAACCGAGACCTTCATGGACCACTTCGTATGGGAACGCCCCAGGCGCAATGCACAGCAAGCACAGCAGTCACACCTGAGACACAAAATGGCCGTTTATTGAAGGGTGCACCGGTTTATATACGGTTCGGTAGAGAAGAGACTAGAACGTGGGAGGAGTCGAGGTATGGAGGGCCAATGGGGAAACCAAGGGATGAGGTAAGGGAGAAGAAGGGCAGCGTGATTGGGCAGAGGGAGGATGACGCAACCGAGAGACTAACGAATGAGGAAAGGGTTAACAACTAACTAATGGGAAAAGATTTAACATGGGGTACAAGGCAAGGGATTCTAACATCATTAAATCCTAACGCGTTACAAGTGGTATTTAAACTTCTGGTGTAAACTCCTAGCACATGTATTTATGCTAAACGTCAATGCCTTTGTCCTCTGGCGCTCATGGTCATCTCTCAGCACATCTCGACATATTCGCATTCTTCACCATCCTCTTTTAGTCCCCTCCAGAATTCATGTGCCTCAGCCGGTCGACTCCCAACAGGTGTTGGTGCCCAGAGGCTGAGGAGTCCTCCTTGGGATTTCTCACAGCACTTGGCTCTGAGCTCCTCCATATAGTGGCTTCTCATAGGTGACCACTGCCCCATCCCCTTTTTCCTATAACCTTCCCCAGGTTCCAGGAGATGCAGTTGAGTGTCACCTCCTGTTGCTGTGGCTCTCAGTGCCCCATGTGCATCACTGGGGGCCGGGAGCATGGCCTTGGCCAGGAAAGCCATGGCTCTCTGGGCTGCTTTCCCCACTGACACACACGATGCCTGTGAGGTACCAGGGATGCAAGAGCAGGGCTTGGTGACCCAGGAGGTCCCTCCCAGCCACAGATCCCTTTGTCCCTGATGGCCAAATCCTGAGGTCACCCTCAGGCAGTCCCTGTTCCCGATTTGGGGGAAACAGAGGAAAGGCTGGATGTGAGCCAGGGAGCCAACAGAGAGCTGCAAGTATGTCTCCTTCTCCCCGATTCTGCTCTGCCCCTGCCCCTCTCTTTATTCCTCCATCCCTCCCTAAAGCTGAGGAGTTTCCCTGATATATTCCTACGGTCCTGAACACGACTTTTCATTAAACCCAGCCCTAACAGTGAGCACAGCCACACACCCCCCTCCAGCTCAGTGCACGACTGCTTATTCTTCCTTTCACCACCGCCCACCAGCTATTCTTCCCCAAAGCCCAGGCTCAGCCCAATCTGAATTAATTGCAAGGGTCAACGTCAGCTGCTTTTATGTAACGCTCCCATGTAATTCCATCTACTCGTTTCTGCTCTCCCACTAATTTATTCACTCCAGGTTTCTTTAAATCAGCCCAGGCTTCTTTTCTTTTTTTTTTTTTTCTTTTTCTTTTTCTTTCCACAAGGTCTCTTTATCAAGCCTGCTTCTAATCCAAGGACTTGGCATTCCCTAGGTAGCTGGGGTGAGCAGGAGCAAGCCCCGGGAGACTGGAAGCGCCTTCTTGTGGGTTTCACTGTGCTGAGCTGCTCACGATTCCTTCCTTCCCTAATTACTTGTATTTCACTGTTTTCTTCTACTGCTTCAGCAAAGAGACAGGCTAGACTTTTGAAACGGCCCCTCTTGCAGTGTTAACACATATATTTTGCTTTTATTTTAATCCTTTTCAATGATATAGTGTGCATTTTTCAAGAACTGTTGTTGTTCTCTGATACAATATGATGAAGAACTATCCTATATACTTATTGATCTCCAGTAGGTCCAATACTGAGAAAAACATTCCTGCCAGAGAAGAGGGACTTGCCTTTCATTCCCTCTCCCTGGCTCAGCCCCACTGTGCACTGAGAGGTGCCGGGGCACACTGGCAGTGCGGGGCTGTAGCTCACAGATTCACCACTCACCGGCAGAGCCACGATGGCTGCAGAGCTCACGACCCCACTAACGAGCTGAGTCAGCTCTCTCAACACTCCTTCTAACAGACACGGCTCTTCATTCAGCTCTTGTGTTGACAGGGCTCAAATTAAGAGGCAATTGAGAGCTCAGAGTGAGAGATGCAGAGGAGTCCTTCAGAGCAGTCAGCGGGGCTTGTAGGGAACCCAGCACCCCTAATTCCTGCAGAACTCAGTGGGTACCTTGGAGCTCCATCTCCACACCATGATTCTCCCAGGAACCAGCAGTAGGACAAGAGGGTCTGAAGCTGTGCCAGGGGAGGTTTGGGTTGGATATTAGGAAGAAAGCTTTTACAGAGAGAGTGCTCAGCCATTGGAATGGGCTACTCAGGGAGGGGGTGGATTCTCCATCCCTGGAGGTGTTTCAGGTGAGACTGGATGTGGCATCAGTGCCATGGGCTGGGAACCACGGCAGGGTTGGATCAAGGGTTGGACTGGATGATCTCAGAGGTCTTTTCCAACCCAGTAGATTCTATGATTTCATCATTCTATGATTTCATGATTCTATGGTTAACCCCATCTTGTACTCACAACTAACCCACCCCTCCCTGCCTGCAAACATCCTGAGCAGAGTCAGGCAGGGGCAATCCATCACTGTGCTGGAAGAGTCTCAGAGCGGGTTTGGCAACACCTGGGCCCTGCAAGAAGAGCTATGGAGGTATAGGACCAAAAAAATCATCTTATTTGTTTATTGATTTCCAATAGAATCTAAGAAATAGAAAAATAGCCCTGCTGGCTTGTGTACACCGTGCCTAGGGAGGAAGGAGTCAAAATCACTCAGGGCATGACAGTGCTTCGATACTCACCCTGCAACCCCTCTGGGCTGACACACAAGGCTCCCTGCAGCTGGCATTAGTCAAGGGAGAAGCAGAGAGTGCTGGGAGCCTGGGGCATCCCTGGGGCACGTGTGGGGCCAGGAGCGGACTGCTGTGAAGAGAGGACTGGCACAGATGGGAGCATGAGCCCAGTGCTGTGGTGACATTACAAACATGTGTGTGAGCTCGTCTCTCCAGCATCACCCACAGCTCCTGTTTGCACTGGTGGGAGATACTGCCATGAAAACAGCTGGTGCTGTGGCTCTGAGCAGGTAGGTCAAGGCTGGTCCTGCAGTGAAAGGAGTGTCCCCTCAGCCAGTGCCAGCACAGTGGTGATGGTGATGCTGCCGAGGATCAGCTGTGCTTCCCCTGTGAATAAACAGAGTATTTTGCTCTCTGCAGGTTCCTAATATAGTGCCTTCTACCATCTGTAAATAAAACACTGAAATTGTGTTTATCAAAACCAAGTCCTGGGGAATTGTCTGAAATCAGCCTGTGTGATAAAATATGATGAGCTGGAGGAGGGACACACCGTGCACGGGAGATGGAGAGCTGGGGTATGACAGCAGCACTGAAATCAGAACACATTTGCTTCCCTTTGGTTTTGTTCTGCTGCCCAGAGTGAGCAAAACAGCCCCGGGGCGCTAACATTACAGTGCCAGGCACAGACAGGGCTGTATCCCACGGCTTTGCATGGGATCAACAAAGCAATCCAGAGGATTTTGCAAGTCAGCTGATAATTTACCTTTGGAAAATTGAAGTTTGCAACATGTTCATCCCAAATACCTCGTTGGTTGCTTTTTTTCTGCTTCCAACCTTCCTGCCCTTTCCCGATGACTCCACACGGCTGCCCTGCTGCTGTTCCTGCATTGATGCATTTGCTTCTCTTCATCTAAGCAAGATGAAGCATTAATGCTGGAGGGCATTGCCCTGGCAGGAGATTTTGGGAATCTCCAAGAGCTGGGACCCAGCAGGGGTGTGCAGAAAGCACAGGGCTCCACACAGCACGTGTTAGCCAGACAGGGCAGGGCGTCACCACCTCCAGCGATGCTGGGCACCATCCTGGCCTCCAGAAACCACTGTCCTGTTCGGTAGGGAGGGCAAAGAGGTAAAGCCCCATGTTGGGTAATACACAGATGGGTTCCCAGTCCGTGGCTGTTAGTGGTTTCACGCAGCAGGTCATCCTGTTCAACACATGTGCCCCTCTCAGCCCCAGCCACCCATCCTGGCCTCTCAAGGCTCTCCTGTGTCCTTGCTAGTTATCAGAGGAGCCATAACCAGGCAGGGAACGGGGAATGGGCTCTACCCAGTGGCTGGACATGCTCTGGGACAGGAGCAGAGTCGTTTGCAGAGAGACAGGCTCTGTGCACACTGGGGAAGAGAGGCTCCTCTCCTTCAGCTCGAGTTAACCCTTGCGTGGGTCCAGAGCAGTAAGTCCCTCTTGGCAAGTCTGGCCTATTAGCATTCTGCACCAGCCTGCCTTTCATAAGCTGGTCTGATTTCGTAAGATAAAAAAGTAATAACACTGCCCTCTATTATTTATTAGCTGCCTTTATGTCTCATAGCAAAAGTCCTTCCTCCTCCCTGCCTTCCGTGCTGGGTTGCTCCAACAAGGTGCGATGCTGTCGTTCCACAGGCCCTGTGCCCCAGGGTTTCACAAGTCTCCAGAAGATCCATCTGTGGCTCATGAGTTGTATTCCAGAGATGGCAGGCACTTGTTCAGCTCCTGTCCTGGATAGCCAGGGTGGCCCCATTCTCCTGGGACAATTTCCTGCACTTTGCCATCAGGATGCGCCTGGGTGGGGTCCCCATAAGAGCACTTCCCTTTTGCCCCAAGTTCAGGGCTATTAAGCTCTTGCATTTAAAATTATTTTGCCTCCAAACTTTAAAATTACTAACCCAAATGAAGCATGTGTTCATTGTTCAGCCTGGGCTGCGTGAGTATATCACATGGCTCCTGTTTCTGTGCTGGGACCTTTGGGGTCCTGTGAATGTTTTTTGGGTCTGTAGGAGTACCTGGTGCCATGGCCAAGCTTTTCTAGGGTGTTGTTTCCACTCTGGAGCTGTGCAGTGTTCCCCTCTCTGCAGGGGACTTGAGCTGCCCAGCACGGCACTGCCGTCTCTGCATCACCCATGACTTGTGTTGACTGTATTGACAGAATTAATTACAGCTGAGGTTCAATATTGAAATTACTCAGACCTCCGGATAGCCAAGCTGAATCAATTAGTTTATTAGTGAGAGCCAAAGCCAGCTGCACAGCTCAGGGATGGAGAGGAGGCAGAGCAGCCGCCCTTCCTCAGAGACCGCCCCACACTGCACATTTAAAGCATCCTTGTGGTTTTACCCAACACTGTATCTTTGTTTTAGCCCTAATACCGCAGACCTGTTGAATCCATGATTTAATCTGCTGGTTGCTGAGGCTGAGCTGGCTCCTCAGACAGCTGGGAAGGAGCACACAACATCCTCACAGACAGGCTGGGGGACAGGAAACTCAAACAGAAGGGAGGCCTTGGTGTCCGAGTTGTCTCTGACTCACATCTGGGATATTTCTATGCACCAAATATGGATGTGGATAACAACAATATCAATATATCACTAGCAAATACAAAGGTGTAGGACTGGGGTTAGCACACGGATGTGTGCTTTTGTCATGCTTCATCAAACACCCTGTATTTCCATCAAGGAGAGACTTAACATGTAAACACTGTGTTGTTCTTGCTTACTGCAGCATACCCTGCCCATGACAGGGGCAATTTAATGACTCTTTCCAGTTCTCTTGAGCTCCAGGCATGTCTCTGCCAGCAGGGATCAGGTGGGATTTGGGCTCTGCTTGGTGCACAGCCCGTACTGGCTTTAAAGTCCGTCACCTTACCACCGCCACTGCTCTCACGGCAGAAACAGCAGCACCATTGCACCTGCAAACATCTGACTCGAGATTCCCGGGGTTTTCCTGCAGGAGCACCTGGAGGGCTGGCTTTGCTGGGGCACAGCTGGCTCCTCACAGGTGGCAGGGGGTAGCACTGCTGTAGCAATTGTCACCTGGGAAATGGAGAGGTACAGACGTGCCCGAGCAGCGGTGTCGCTCACTTGCCTTGGGCAGGTTGGCTCAGTTTGGCTTCCAGCCCTGCTGAGGAGACCCAGAGCAGAGCCCAGAGTACCCCCATCTCCATGTCCCCTCCTTGCAGTTGGCCAAGGCAGGGGGATGGCACAAGGCACCCCACAGCCCACGAGGTTTCTCTTGCAGGTGTAGAAGAGGCTCAGGACCAAATGGAATGGGCTGTGACCAAGGGAATAGATCCTAAAATAGAGAAGGCTGAGCCCTGCTGAGGATTTCAGCTTTTTTCTTCCTCCTGAAACCTCCAGGAGCAGAAACTTTCCAACACCCTCAGCTGTCAAGGTGTGTCTCGCTTAAATAAGATCTTCTCAGGGATGCTCTTTGGATCCTTGCAGTTTTATTTATTTAGTTGGTTTAGTTTAAGATTAATCATAAATGGGGAAAGTGCCAGGGACATACAAAAGAGGTTCTAAATAATTCTGAGTGATTGAGAGCACTGTGATTAATGGGATCTGCCGATGCCATTCGGGGGGAAGCAGCCTTCCGAAAAATAGATTTATGTTAAATGGAAAAATACAATAATGTCATTCACAACACGAGAAAACATGAGGCAGAAGAACCTGTCTTGAACGGCCGTCACATACGATTCAGGCTCACAATGAACTAAACTTAACTTCTCTAAGCTCTGTGTGTCCTGATTCTAAATTCATTCATTATATTTGATTATCTTCAGTCCTCCCCAAGTGTAATATATTCTTTCCTACAGAATTCACCATGCTTCACATCAGGCATGGTTTAATATTTCATACAGTTCACTAAGTAACACATGCAGTTCAGCTCACAGTGCCTCACCTCGTAATCCCACACACAGCCCTGGGAAACCCCCGAGAAACAGAGAAAATGGGGGTGTGGGGAGATGGAGGAGCAAAGGGAGAGGGTTCTGTGGAAGGACCCTTTGGAAACTCAACAATTAAAGGAGCTTTGCCAAGGGAGCCGGAGAGAGGACGGTCCCAGATTCCTGCCTGTGTCCTGAGTGGTGAGGCAGTGATGGGAAGGGTGGCCGTGGGGCAGGACAGCTTGGAAGAGGGTGTCTGGATTCTCCTTTGGTCTGGGCACCTGAGCAGGGTTATGATTCCTCCCTCCTGCCACACTCCACTCATGAATCAGAGAGAGCTGCTGCTTGTCCCATGCTCACCTCTGGGCTGGGGGTAGTGAAGGCTTTCTACAGGCTCTGAGTGGGTTTAGACATCTGGTTTGGTTTGGGGTATCAACTGAACCACTCTGAGTGAGCTGTATCACCACGAGGCACTGCTTGTCCCCACCAACACACCAGGTTTGAATCCCATTTCCATGAACTTCAGCTCAAGGACAGCTCACCCAGAGTGTCCCCCCGGAGTGTCCTGCACAGCTCCCCTGCACAGGAGGGGACAGGGTGGGAGTGGGACCATGGGCTGTGCTGGCACAAGGCTGTGCTTGGTGGCACAGTAAAATGTCAGTGCCTTCTCACAGGCTTCCACACAGCAGGTTCCTTGATTTCAGGGCAGGACTTTGACAGGAGGAGACTAAGGGGAGATAATTCACTCCACACACGAGAAACCTGTTTTGGCAGAAAGTCAGACGTAGCCAGCAGTGGGTGGAAAGTTCTTCCCTGCTCCAGAACATGGCCAAATACTGCAAATATCTCCCAGGAGGGTGAATCTAGTCATTGCATCCACAAGGACACTCTGTCTGATGGGTGAGGGCTGAGGTGCAGAGGAGTCTATTATTTCTTCATGTGATTAAAATTAATAATTTACTCGGAGGAGAAGTGACTTCGTCGTATTTTCTTGTTAACTGTGATTCCTCCTCAGCAGCTACAGGGATTCCAGAGGAGATCCAAGGAAGAAATAATGAGAATGGATGAAGATGCCCTGTGAAGGGCAGAGTGGGCAGCCCTTGTCCTGCTGCCCACGAACACACGAGCTCCGTGCTGGGAGCAGAGAGTCACCCCAGCAATAAATATCCCGGCTCACCCACGCATACCAAGTGAAGATACACCTTACACCCCGCCCTCAATAGCTGAGAATGTCATCAGTGTTCCCCAGGTTTGTCCTGTCCTTGTCAGAGGGACCCTGTGTAGTGCCTGAGCTGGGAAAGGAGGAGCTTGGGGATGCATTATTCAAAGGCCAGGAAACAGCAGCACACCAGGCTGGGACTGTCCACGCCACTGATCGGTGGGTGTGTTCTTGGACATGTCTCTTCACTCCTGCATCTCTTTTTTCCTCTCCAAGACCTGCTTTCTCTACCTGTGCACAACTTGTCAAGGTGAGGAGCGTCTCGTTCCTTGTGTTGGACCCAGCAGAAGGGGAGCCTGACTCTGGGGAGGCCTGTGCTTCCCCCTCCTGGCAATCCTCCCCGAGTTCAGCACACCAGCCTGCCAGCAGCAGATAAGCCAGTCCTGTAGAACTGCTGGTTTGAGCTCTTTGTTTATATCCATGTTCATGCTCAGTGCATTCTTCTTCCTTTGCAAAGGCAACCTGTGTCCCCTGATAATGCCTGAGTGGTGGATGCAGGTGATTCCCTGGGGCCATCACACCCTGTCTGGGGACAAGTGCAGACTCAGGGGAGGCTTGTCCTCATCAGTGCTGCTCTGCACAGATGTGCCCTTTGCACAATTGTTCCCTCACTCTCATCCTTCTGCCTTTCTCCATCTCTCCCTCTCTTTTCAGCCACTGGCTGCCCTGATCCCAAATGCCAGGAGGTGGTTGGTGAAGGGTCTCATCCTCCCCCTCTAGAAAGATGAAAATTCCCCCAGTGGCTGGTGTACCCAAGAGTTAGAGCTGGGAAGAAGAATTTGAACTTGGGTATTTCAAACAGGAAATACCTGGCTTTAGCCCCAAACTCTCCCTGCTTTTTTTCCCTTCCAGTGCAATAATCCTGCTTCCATCACTGGGCTGGATCTCTGCCTTTTTTCCCTTTCCTCCTCCCACCAGATTTGCTAGCACAGAAGAATTACAAGAACAGAAGGTGAAGCTAGATCTTTCTCCCCCTCCCCTCCTTTTTCTTTTTTTTTTTTTTTTTAATTTTATTTTGGCATCCATCACTTGCTTTTTGCCAAACTGCTCCAATTCCTCTTCCCTGGTGCCCACGCTGCCTGCCCAACACGGGGAACACCAACGGGGAGCAGTGCTGTGCGTGGTGTCCATCAGCTCCTCCGTGGCAAGAGGAGGGGGTGGCAGAAATACCAACCCAAAATGCAGGGGAAGCAGCTGTGTGGGCTTGAATCCCCCTCTGATGAGGAGCTGCTGCAGCAGGAGCAGAGCTGTGGTCGGGGTGGGTGGGAAGGTCCTGTCACCACGGTGGAACACCACGGTGGAGCTCAAGCCTCGATGCTCCCCACCTGCATCCTCATTCCCTATCCTACAGCCAGTCAGCATGTTGAATCATCCTTCCCACCTTTCTTCAAAGCTTTCCCAGCTTTACTCCATCCTTTCCACCTGTGTGGTGTTCAGCGTGTGGGACGCGGGGAATTCATCCAGCGGCAGCGTGATTGTGGCTGTTTTGCTCTGCTCTTCTCTGAGTAATCCCTAACATTCAAGATGCTTCTTTTTTCTTTTATCTCTGCTGAGCAATGAGCTGATGTTTTCGGAGAACTATCTATTATAACCCCGAGATCTTGTTCCTGAGAGTTAATAGTCAGCTCAGAGCCCATCATTTTATTTCTGAAGTTGAGAATGGCTTCTCCCACGTGTGCCACTATTTATCTGCACTGCATTTCTCTTGTCATTTTCTTGGCCAGTCACTCATCACAAGGTCCTTCTGCAGTTCCTCACAGTCATCCCTTGTCCTTAATATCTTAAATAATTTGGGAGCATTAACAGAAAGCTCTCATTTCATTCCCCACTCCCTTCCTCTCCCATTGAGCCTCCTTGTAGAGTCCAGGATAAATTTTTGAGGAAGCCTGTGGAACCACAGAAAAACTGTGACCCATGGAAAGAGGTGGGAGAGAAGAACCCCTGTGGCTGCCCATGGTCCCAGTGGGCATCAAATATCTGGGGTTTGAATGGGCTCCAGGCAATCCAAACAAGAGGGACAACTTATGTTTGACAAATTACCCCCAAGATTTATCAGTAAATGGGATTGAAGAGCCTTTAATGACAATAAAGGGGAAAAAATTCCAGTGGAGGAATGGCCGTGGTTTTCCTGCATGAGCAGATGCTCGGCAGAATTGGTACTCTCCAGGGAATTGTTCCAGAAGGTGGATGGAATAAAGTGATTCACAGTATTAAAAAAATAAAATAAAAAGAGAGACATCAGAGCTCCTGGAAGCTGTTCAGTTGGCATCGCAGAGTCTGTGAATAACAGACGCCCAAGGGAACTAATGTTTTAAGCCAAAGCAATTTGGGTGTCAGGACAGGCTTGGGGGGAAAAAACCTACAGTGCCAGATTTTGGATTCTGCTGCACATCGATGCAAAAAAAGCAGACACACATGTTGTGAATGTACAGCCCAAGAACACATTCTATAAGCATATTCCTAATGAGCACGTTTTGTGCTCATTCTTGTTGTTGATAATAGCTAACTACAGCTTCTCCTCCTGCTCTGCCCTGTTCAGCCACGGAAAACAGGTGATCCAGATACTGCTGAACAGCTTTCACAATTTCTAGGTGAACATATTGGCTGTTTGGAAGGCCTGCCTTGAAATCACAAGGCTTACATCGCAGAGCAGCTGTGTCCAGGGAGGGATGAATCCATTTGTTTCCAATATTGGCATATAAAAGGGAGGGCTGGAGAGGCATATTCCATCCAAGTAGCCCAGGCATTAGCTTTATTCGATCAGTAAGGCTGTGTGGCAGCAATGGCAGGATTCAATCTGACCAGAAGCACTTCTCTTATAAATGTCAGATGATGCTTCAAGCCCCCCCAGAGCTGAGAGTGTGTTTTCCTTCTGCAAACCAGAATCAAACCTCTCTGTTCCCCTTTATCTCTGGTGAGCCCAGAGGAATCCCTGGGAAGCTGATAAATCTTTGTTTCTCTGGGAGGAGAGGAAGAAATGTTCTCCATGTCCCCCTGCCTGGCCCACAGTCCTGGCTGTGTGCTCTCCACCCCTCTGTCTGTGCACAGTGCCGAGGGGCAGGTCACTGCTCCCACAGCCCCTGGCAGCTGGGCCCACAGAGCAACGAAAACCTGGGATGTTTTGTGGCTCTGAGCAGCCCTTAGTGCTGCACTTGCCAGTGTGTGTGCCATGATCCTTTATCACAGAATGGTTTGGGTTGGAAGGGACCTTAAAGCTCATCTCATTCCACCCCCTGCCATGGGCAGGGACACCTTC
>JAWWES010000030.1:1137652-1151021 GCA_035583135.1 Lophotriccus pileatus | reverse complement strand
TCTCCCTGGAGCCTTCTCTTCTCCAGGTGAGCCCCCCAGCTCTCCCAGCCTGGCTCCAGAGCAGAGGGGCTCCAGCCCTGGGAGCATCTCCGGGGCCTCCTCTGGACTTGCTCCAGCAGCTCCATGTCCTTGTGATGTTGGGGAGCCCAGAGCTGGAGGCAGTTCTGCAAGTGGGGTCTCACCACAGTGGAACAGAGGAGCCTGCTGTGACTCACCAGTGTGTTGGTCTCATTCCAGTGTAACATTTCTTGCATGGACAGCAATATCCTCGGTGACCTTTCCGTATCTGACATCAGTCCTGTCTAAAACTTCTGAAAACTTATATTATTGAAGATGCTGGGAAAGTTTCTCAGGCTGGTAACACAATTCCATCCGTGTCTGTAACTAGGGGACTTGGAATTGGGTCTGGAACTGGAATGTAGAACTTTCACCCACAAACATTTCCCTTCTTTCCACATTCACACCAGTGTCCACCTGCTACAGTCCTCTGCAGCATCACAGACCCTGGGCTCTGACCCTGTCAGACATCTCAGACAGCAAAAGTCGGGTATCTCCACTCCTACCCCTTTCCAGAGCATCCCAGGGATGTTCTGGGTGACTTGCAGGCCAAACCCAATGAGTTTGGTGGTTCTGGTCCCCAAGAGCTGATGCATGAGCCACTGGCTGGTAGAGTGGTGTGGGAACACCAAGGAGCAGCCCCTTGGCTGGCCACAGGCAAGGTTTTGCAGGTGGGATGATGAGTTTCTGTGGGGACTGAAGGAAAGGACACTGGGGAAAGATGGAGCAGAGCAATGGGGACAGAGCAGCTCCAAGCTGAGTGTACATGGTGGATGCCAAAAACACCATCAGATTTCAGATTCTGCCCCAAATCTCCAGTTCCTCCATTTTTCATCATCCTGTGTAGGAGCCCACTCCATCTGCTTAATCAGGTGTCATGCTGGGCCACCATCAAGCCCTACGAGGAGAGGCTGAGGGAGGTGGGGTGGTTGAGCCTGGAGAAGAGGAGGCTCAGGGGTGACATCAGCACTCTCTCTAACTCCCTGACAGGAGATTGGAGCCAGGTGGGATTGGTTTCTTCTCCCAGGAACCAGCAGTAGCACAAGAGGGCTCGGTCTGGAGCTGTGCCAGGGGAGGTTTGGGTTGGATATTAGGAAAGAATTCTTTCCAGAGAGAGTACTCAGGCCTTGGAATGGGCTGCCAAGGAAGGGGGTGGATTCCCAATCCCTGGAGGTGTTTGAGCTGAGACTGGATGTGGCATCAGTGCCATGGGCTGGGAACCACGGCAGGGTCAGATCAAGGGTTGGACTGGATGATCTCAGAGGTCTTTTGCATCCTCGTTGATCCTGTGACTCTGCTTCTGTGATCTCCAGCAGCCACAGACGGGGCCGGCCAGCCTGTCCCGAAGGCAGCTCCTCCCGCCCCGTGGGGAGGCAGGCTGGGCAGCGCTGCTCCCGGGGATGGAGGCTCCGCTCACCCCCGTCCCCCGAGTCCCGGCGGGTCCCCGCGGGCTCAGCGTGACAGCTCGGCTGCCTGCGGTCGTCTATGGCAACTGAGCCACCTTGGAAGGCTGCGCTGCCTGTGTGGGCTTGAAATTGTGGTTGTTTTTGTTCCCTCTCGCGGGGGGGAAGGCAATGTGATTTGTATGTAACTCCGAATAAATTCCCTGTTAACCTTTAGAGCCATCTGGAGGGAGTCACTCCTCGCTGCAGAGCCCACCGCGGCTGTGGGAGGGAGAGAGGCTTTCTGCCAGCAGATTTTGCAGGGGTTGGCACGGAGAGAGCTGGAAACACCGCGTTGGGCGGGAGCCGAGAGCCCCGAAACACCCTGCAGAGCCAGGAGGTGGGGGATGTTGGGCTTTGCAGTGGCCTGGGTTTGTCAGGAGCCAGGTGGTGTGTCGGACTGCCTCTTCTACTCCCAGTCTGGGACACAGGGGGATGGGAACAGCTTCTCACTGCTTGTCTTAGTTATCAACAGAGATGGAAATCTCCTTGCTGAGAGAGAGGTATCCCCAGACTGACACCATGCTGGGGGTCCTCATTTACTGTCTGGGTCACCACACTCCCTGTGTGTCACTAACCTGAGCTTTGGGGTTTGAATTAAGGGTTGAGGGTTCAGGTCTGCTCTGGGTAATGTTCTGCAGGAGGGGCTGGGTCAGACCTGAAGGTCCATCCAGTCCATCCACAGTCCCAAGGAGCATGATTCAACTTGGCAAAGATTTCTGCCTCCTCCAACTCTCTGCCTTGGAGCAGTCCCTAGGAAGTCAGCTGTAAAGCTTCAGGGCATTTGTTCACCTCCAAATGCTTCTTGTGGAGGTTCTCTCTACTGGCAGTGGTCTGGCAGTCCTTACCTGTGTCTGGCAGTCCTTACCTGCCATTCTTGCTATTCTGCTGACTTTCTGGACTGACAAGACTGCAGAGTTTATCACCTCTCAGGTGCATCCTTTGCAAAGCCTGTTTGGTTCCATCTCGTCCCACAGAGACTCAGCACCCACATTTTACCCCTGAGTAGGTGACAGCTGTAAAATCCTCCCTGTGCTTTCCCCCTAGCAGGGCTTGCAGCCTGGGTGCAGCGTTGTCCCAGGGACAGGGGGCAAGCCAGCAGCTCCTAACCATGGCTCTGTGTCATGTCCCTCAGCACCCCCCAGTGTGTGGATGCAGACACTTCATGGGCATTTCAATAACTCCAAAAGCTTTCCTGGATATTCACACCTATGTCAGGCAAGAGGAAAAGACCGGTCTTCCCTTGTGTTTTGGGGCAGTGAAGGGCTGTGGGTGAGCAGAGGACCCTGTGCAGGAAAGCTGTGCCTGCAATCACCATGGGGGATTCTCTGGTACAGGGATATCCAACACCTCCTCTGGGATGTGTGCCTTGGGTTGGAGAGAGTCCAGAGAGGCACCAAGATGATCAGAGGGATAAAGCAGTTCTGCTACGAGGAAAGGCTGAGAGAATTGGGATTGTTCAGCCTGGAGAAGAGAAGCTTTGAGGTGACCTGATTGTGACCTTTCAAAACCTGAAGGAGGTCAACAAGAAAGATGAAAAGAGACTACTTACAAGGGCCTGGAGTGACAGGACAAGGGGGAATGGACTCCAGCTGACAGAGGACAGGTTTAGATTAGGTACTAGGAAGAATTTCTTCCCTGTGAGGGTGGGCAGGCCCTGGCACAGGCTGCCCAGAGAAGCTGTGGCTGCCTCTGGATCCCTGGAAGTGTCCAAGGCCAGATTGGATGAGTAGCCTGGGCTAGTGGAAGGTGTCCTGACCAGGGGTTGAAGCTAATTTTAAGGTCCCTTCCAACCCAAACCAGTCAGTGGTTCTGTGATTTGTGTCTGCCCAAAGACCTCAAAGCACTTCCCAAAGCAACACAATCACAACAACCCGCTTCAAAGAAGACTCTCGAGGTGTGGGTCATTGGGTACAGGGGTCTCTGATCCTTGGTGGGGTGGCCCTAACCCCAGTGCAGCACCTCATGCTTGGCAGCATCCCTGCCTGGAGCCCTGGCAGTACTGCCTGGCAAGGAGGGATGAGCAGAGGGGAGAGGGGGCACTGCCATCCACCTGCCTGACACGAGCAGCCCCATGGCACCCCAGACAATGGGGGGAATTACAGTTGCTGCAGATGAGAAAGAGCAGGGGGAGCCAGAGAAACACGATGCAACTTTATTTTCTTTCTCTGCTCTTTTAAAATTTATAAATATTTTGAAAACTTTCCAAAGGGAGGGAAAAACCAGCAAGTTGCATATCAGTGACTCAGTGTGGTGTCACTCTGTTCATTAAGAAAGAAGGAAATCAAATCATTACTGGAATGAATAAAGAAGAATCTCTTGGTTGAGTAGGAGAGGGGGATGCACTTTCAATGGGTGGGATATAACAGGAGCATGGCTGCTTTCCAGCCATCCTGAGCTGTCTGAAGGTCTTAATTATAAGCAGCTAAAAAAAAAAAAAGCCAACGAGAAAAGGAATTTACAACACAAAAGAAATAAATTGGATCTCAGATGCCTCTATACATATCTAATCACTGGGATGCTGATGAAGAGGAATCTTTAATATTAGCTGCCACGATCCATCTCTGCTCACGGAGGGCTCTGGGGCGGGCGCCGTGCCCGGCCGCCAGCGGCTTTGGCTGGTGGAGAGGATGCCACGGCAGCGCATGGCTCTCGAGGCACGGCTGAGACTGGCAGCCAGAGAGGAGAGAAACCTGACCTTTGGGTATGGAAACTTGGCTGGAACAACGTTGGGATCAGGCACCTCCTTGGAGCGCTCTCCAAGCACGACGGCTTGGCCTTCAGAGACACTGAAGGGCAGCGCGATGCTCGCTAAGCCCAGGAGCGTCTAAAGCCATGCAGGCAGGGCATCCAAAAATCCTGGCTGAGGCCTCTGCAGCTAGGAAGCACAAGGGGTGATTGCAACCCTCTCTCATTTTTCTGCCAGCCCTTCTCTCATTTTTAAGCCAGTCTCACTAAGTCCTCTCTGAACTGATTTAATTCCTTTGGCCATCTTCGCTCTGATAACCGCAAAGATTATTCGCCCTTACCCCATGGCAAATTCTGACTCTCCTGAACCTTGTTCCCCTTTATTGATCTCCCTCAACCTCCTGGGAAAAGGTTTTCACTGTATCTTTTTAAGGCTGAGTTTAGATATTATCTCTCAGCTTCTATTTGTGTTTGCATAGTGCATCCTCATTAATTAGGGTGTCTTGTCGGAAAGAGTGTAGTCTTCAGGGAGTTCCTCCAGTGATTTGTTTACAGATGTCAGGTTAGCAATAAATTGGGAGAAATAATTGACCTTTCCTGCAAGACTTTGCTAATCCTGTTTCTTCTTAACTGTTTCCAGTTTTTAGTGTGCAGCGGTGTTTTCCTTAATCAATTGTTCAGACTGTGACAACATTAAGGGAGACACGATCAGGAACACGGCGTGGTGATGCAATTTTAATGATTCATTCTCTCTTTCTCATTAATTCATTGCATTTCATATTTCTTCAAGTGCTGACTTTGGAAGTTTTCAAGACTTTAAATAGTTTTTCTCTTTTTTTTTTTTTTAAACAATTACAGTAGCCTCCTTGGTATGAGTTGTGTTGCTGCAGCAGGCTGTGGGCAGGATCCACTCGGAGCAAGGAGCTCATCCCAGCCTCTAGGACCTGGAGTGCCAAAGCAGATTCCAGACAGCATGCAAGGAGAACAGTCAGCAGAACATTTCTATTAAAAACTGTTACTTTTAAACAAGTTAATTTCCCCCGTGAATCAAGCTGCTGTAAAGAGAAATCCCGAGTGGCAGTGTAAGTATAATTGTGATATTCTCATTAGAAGTGCTTAGACTGATTTTTTTTCTCTTTTTTTTTTTTTTTTTTTTTTTTTTTAACTGAAGTATTCAAACTTTTGGAAGTTGAATGACTTGGAAGAGATCCAGCTTTCGATTTAAAGGAAATTGTTCTGTTGTTATACTGCATTTGAGAAATGATGAAAACGCTTCAAGTTTTGGAAACAAAACCTGAGGTAATGGAACATTGTATTCAGGAAAAAAAAATATGAGGTTTTTCCGTGTCAGTTATTTCAGGAGAGTGATAACATCCTTGATAAAGCAGCTGCACTAGCATCTAATGCTGCTATTAATATGCAACTGTGGATCCTTACTCCTGATCCTTGACAGTTAGCAAAACAGCAATGAAGTGTTCTGCAAGGAAATCCTTCTCCCGCTAATCCCCTAATTAGAAATTCAGAGATTGACTTAAACTGATCAGTTACAGTCAATTCAACGCAGAAGCAGCAGCGATAACCCGCAGCCAGACGGTTTCTACTGTGGCAGGCACAGATGCGATGGTAGATCAGGCACATTCACCCCTAATCTGCCTTTCCCCGGCTCTTATGCCACATTTGGAACACCGTTAGACCCATCCGTTTATAAATTACCCGTTCATTAGTACAAGCCGTTATCTTGTTTCGCACGAAGTTGTCAATTGAAGGCAACATTGCAAATGAGGTGTTATCTCTCGGCTGTAATTGCCTGAGGGATGCTCTGCGTTATCCCTTCGCCAGGTGGGGGATCCCAGCAGCGTCCTCTGCCTGGAGCACCGGGACGAGGAGGAGTGACAAGGAGGAGGAAGAGTGACGAGGAGGAGGTGTAATGAATTTCCCGGTCCCACCACTCGAATCACGATGCCCGTGACTTTGGGCATCGTGGGTGCAGCTCATCCCGGAGCAGGAGGACACATGTGGATCTAAATAATGTAGTTGATCCGAGCCAAGTATGTTCTCTGTGAAAAATCTTCAAAGGAAAAGCCAAGCCAGGGGAACCTGCCATTCATCGGGTGCAAAGAGACTCTGGTTGTTTAGCTTAGAATCAAAAAATCATGATTATAATTTAAAAAAAACGAAACCTCTCCCTGCATTTCAGGCAGTCTCTTGCCAAAGGCACTCTTGTACCCTTGGGTTTCAAAGCAAGTCTTGGGAAGAGGAATCAGTGGCTGAGCTTTTGTAGCCAGGAGGGAAATCTAGTTTTCTTGTTCTCCTTCAGGAGTTTCGGGCTTCTAGGGTACAATGTTTTGAATGTCACTCCCCAGAGCATATCAGTGCCACACAGAGAGGGACCAGGCTGGCATGTCCAACATGCACTGGACTCACTTCCCAGAGCACGTCCTTAACTGGTCTGCCCGGGGCAGTACAGCTCTGTGTGCCTGTCTGCACACTCCCAGCCTGCAGAAAACCAGTCTGAAGGTGGCTGAGCACTGGTGTCTGGGCAGAGGCTGCTCACTGTGCTGCATCCTCAGCAATCCCTCAGCCAGGAATGCAGTTAGGGACCAGGGGCACACAGGTGGCAATCAGCTCATCTTGCCTGGCTTGGCATTTAATTTAATTTAATTTAATTTAATTTAATTTCCTTTTCCTTTATTTTAGGGTGATTTAGTTTAAATTTTTCCCCTTCTCCTTTTTTCTTTTCCCTTTTCCCTTATCCCTTTTCCCTGCTCTCTGCTCCCTCATCCCTTGTTTTTCCCTTTTCCTTTTCTCTTTTCCTTATACATTTCCCTTTTCTTTTCTCCCTTTTCCCTTCTCCCTGCTTTCTCTTCCCTTGTTTTCCCCCTTTCCCTTTCCTTTTCCCTCTTCCCTTCCCTTTCTTCCCTTTTCCTCCCCGTTCCCTTCCATTCCTCTGCATTCCCCCATTTCCGTGGCAGTTTTCCAGACACCATCCAATCAAACCCAGGGCTGTGCCAGCCCCTCCACGGCGACTGTTGCCACTTTGTCCAGGGAAAATTCCTTCTCTGGGAATATTCCCTGCCCGTCCAGCTCCGCTGTCACCGTGTGGGTCGGGGGCAGCGCTCCCCCCTCCCCAAATCCCCGTGGGGAGGGACGGGCAGACACTCATCACCACGGACCTCCTCGCAGGGACAGATGGCACCACCGTCACCGCGATTTGTGCTCCTCAGGACAGAAAACAAACAGCTAAACATGTTTGAAACGAGGCCATTCCAGCTGTCGGGATAACGGAGCGTGCCGGGAGGACAGCAAATCCCTCTGCCTTCCTCCAGCGCTCACGGCTCCCTCACGCTGCTCCCCTCCAGCAGCAGCAACTCCCCCTCGCTGGAAAACAGCCTGCAGAGGATCTCCTGCTCCCTCCCCTGTCAAAAGCAGGCTCTCCCTCCCATCCAAGAGGGCGAGTTTAATTATAAACTGAAACCAGACCCATCTGGTTGCGTGGGCGTGGGTGTTTTTTTCCCCAAACCGATGGGGTTTGGCCATTTTTCTCCTAATTTTAGGCAAATGGAAATGAAAAATTATTAAACTCTGGCATGGAGAAAGGCTGCTGCAAACTGCCACCCAGTGAGCTGCTTTCCTGGCAGTGACACCTCTGCTGCTTTGGGAGCAGGGAGTAAAACAAATGCTAATGAAATCCCAGTCCCACGTGCCCATCCCTCTCCCTTGGATTAATTCTCACCCTTCCATGGTGGTGTCATGGTGAGCCATCAGTTCTCATGGGAATTGTCTGGAGGAGCACAGTGGGAGCCATCCCCCTTCAATTTTGAGTTCATTCAGGGTTATTTTTATAAATTCCTAGTCAATACTTGTGGATGGATTAGAGTCTTCACTCTCCTGATGGTCTATATGTTAGTTGGGCTGTGATTATTTAGGTTTGTTTGAACTTCCCTCTGTACAATGGGATTTCTCCCATGGAGGGGAAAGTCAGGCAATTGCACAAAGCTGAGCCAAACCTGAGCTAAAAGAAGTTGTTAATAATATCAGTGAAATAACCCCAAACCAACAGGACAGACAAGAGCCACCTGAGTGCCATCACAACTCGGACAAGCTGCCTGAGCCATCTGATCCTGGAGAAAATTGCAGGCACAGCGGAAAGCCCTTAAAGTATTTTGGACAAAACTATTAAAGCCAAAACAAGTATAAAATATGTTTGAAATCAGACAAGACCTGAGAACTCCTCAGGGTGGTGTGACTGATTTCTGAAGGCCCCTGGCTGGGGCAGAGTGCTGAGTGCCTCGGGGGCCCAGCTCGAGGTGCCAGCCCCAGGCACAACACTCTGACTGGGGCATGGCAGAGACATGGCGGGCTAAGACCCAAACCGCACGAACAGCAGAGATATCAGTTTGAAATGGGGGTATTTAATGGCAAAAGCCTTTATTCACAGGGCTGGCAGCATTTTCCCCATATGTGCATCTGAGAGCTTGGGTGTATCCAGCTGCTTTCCCTTGGAAACTCCATGATCCTGTAGGGTTATTTCTGTGTAAGGGCCTCGGTGCTGACTTGCCAGCCTAAAAGAATTTCTAGGAGTCACGATGAGGAGGACTTTGAAGGAGGCCATTAAGCAGTGCAGCTGAAGGGATGGCTCCTTCCACTCCAGGCTTCCCAGCAGGACTGACTGTGCTGCTCTGTGGTGTAGGATCCTGATCTCTCCATGGATTTACCCCTCTGACAAATTGGAGGACCTGAATGAAGTGCCTGAGTTTAGAGCTCATTTTCTGAGATTGACCATACAATAAATCTAATAGTGCTGAGCTCAGCAGCCTTCCCCAAGCACCTGCTGGTGCCTCCAGAGCAGATACAAGTACAGCCTGGTGCGATGTCTGCGAGGCTGCAGGAACAGAATGTGCAGCTGTAAAGCCCGTGGAGAGCTGGTGGTGGGAGCTGGCTCCTCGCCAGGAACTGTGAGCAGACCTGGGAAAAGTGCCTGAAACTTTGTGGCTTGCACAGTCAAATAGAGAGAGAGAGATGGACCATCCTGGGTGATGGTGAGCTGAACAGTCAGACCTGCATCCCCCCATCTCCTCCTGGCCATCTCCATCGGTGAAGACACTGAGTGGAACCAGGAGGGCCTTCCCAGCAGTGGTGACACTGTGACAGTCTCCATGCACTGTTTAAAACCAAGGCCACCTCCAGTGCCTTGGGGTGCAGCCTCCCCTTAGGATGGCCAGAGCCTGAGTGCAGAGTGGGACTCACTCTTGTCAAGTTGCCATGATGCAGCTACAACAGGGAGGAGAGAACAGAAGAAAGGACAGCCCTGAGGCATTGCCATTGCCTTGGGACAACAGCCAAGAAACACCAGCCCCACAGCACCTCTGTCCCATGGTAAAGGCTGTGTGCCCCCTGCACAGAGCTCTGCTGTCCCGAGGAGGGACTCGAGGGGACCACAGCACCTATGCTGGCTCTGCTCCTACCTGCTGTGGGTCAGTCAAGGCCAGCCACATCATGACTTGCTTTTTTTCTGCTGCCTTAGAGCCCAGCAAAATTTTGGGCTGACTCAGTAGTGTTTGGGGTGGATGTGGGGAGGACAATTCTGTCCTTATGACACCTGTGATACCTGTGCTCCACAGCGCCTGCTCCCCAGTCAGCCCCACCTGAGAGGGCAAATGAGCTTGATCTGCTGTTTGTTTGTTTGGAAATGACTTTGTCTGCTGGTAGTGGTGGTGGCAGGAATTGTGCTGAACCCTTCCCATCTCAAAGTGTCCAGAGGCCTTCGGTGGGATGAGTGCTGGGGCTGTTGGGGGGCCGTGAGTCCCATGAGCAGGGTATGCACATGGCAAGGGGCACTGTTGAAAAGCAGCTAAAACCCATAGAGTATCTACCAAGATATGATGATACCTATATTCAAAATCTAACAGGCTTCCCCTGACCTTTTCCAGTCTAAATTTGCCCATTTCTTCTTCTTCTGGGTGCTGAGAGTCCCTCGTGCTGGAGGAGAACAAGTCCACCCAGCACATCCAGTGCTTGGCCAGGAGCTCTGACCCTGCAGAAATCAGAGAACTGCTGCCCTTTGGTTTGCTCTGAGCCTGGCTGGGCAATGCCATCACCTCCCTCTGTGTCACGGGCAATCACCCTGCCTTTCATGGTTTTAATAAGCGCTTGCAAAAGAAAGGATCCTTCCTCCTCTCCAGCTCTCCATGAGGACACAGAAAGCTGCAGGAAGCCTGTCAAGCCCTGGAGCCAAATGCCCAAGAACCAGCACTGCTCCTCTGCCAGGGGTTGGAGGAGCCAAACCCACCAAGCACAGGGATCAGCTCAGTGGGTTCCCAGAAACAGAGAGCAGGGGGAGCTCACCAGCTCTTACCCACCTCAGTGTTATCCTGGGCAGTTGTGCCTTCAAAAGAAAGACGATGCTGGGTCTGTTTTTAAGGGCAGTAGTCAGAAACTGTTGGAGCAAGTCCAGAGGAGGCCACAAAGATGATAAAAGGCCTGGAGCACCTCCCCTGCAGAGACAGGCTGAGAAAGTTCGGGCTGTTCAGCCTGGAGAAGAGAAGGCTGGGTGGAGACCCCAAAGCAACCCTCCAGTGCCCACAGGGGACTACAGGGAAGCTGAGAGTGACTTTGCATCAGGAACTGGAGTGACAGGACAAGGAGTAATGGGTACAAACTGAAAGGAAGTTTAAATTAAGTGTCAGGAAGAAATTATTGTCTGTGAGGGTGGGGAGGCCCTGGCACAGGTTGCCCAGAGAAGCTGTGGCTGCCCCATCCCTGGAAGTGTCCAAGGCCAGGTTGGATGGGGCCTGGAGCAACGTGGGCTAGTGGAAGGTGTCCCTGCCCATGGCAGGGGGTGGGATGGGATGGGCTCTGAGGTCTCTTCCAACCCAAACCACTCTGGGATTAACAGACTGGTGCTGATGATTTCCTAGGAACTGTGAAGATCCCCTGGTTATACTATTTTAGGGTCATATTGGGGTTTTAGTGTTGAAAGTGTGTTTATTTTATTGATCTAGCTAGCAGAGAAGCACCAGGATTCCAAAAGATCCTTGAAGCCAAGACTCCTTCCAGCTCCTCATTCTCAAGTGCTTTGCTATCTTTGCAGGACATTCCTGGCTGATGGATGATCCCAGTGCAGGCTCCCTGGCACAAGCTGAACTCTAAGCTACGACGACACTAAGAAATTAGATTTTGTCTTGAATCAGGCAAGCTCACCTTTCAGAGGTGAGCTGCCTTTTGGATTGCCTCTGCCCCTCCACCCCTGGTGTAACAGTGGATGAAAATCAGGAGTTTAAGGCATCAGCAGAGTTACAGTGTACTTCTGTAGAAGCAAAGCTGGACCCTGAATTGTGCAGAGTCATCAGAGACAGCTTTTCTCTTTGCACTCTGCATGGCCCTCTTGCTTATCCTTGCAGCAGAAATGGAAACCAGGGCATATTTTTTACCCTGCCTCATCTCCCACACTGCACAGAGCTTTGGCAGAAGTGGCCCCTTGTTTTTCTCATACAAAGCTGGATCTGAGCAGTGCCATGCATGGCTTGTTTTCCTCACCATTCTCCCAGCTTTTCTCTTAAGACACCCCAGATCTTGAGTGAGCTTGTCCTGTTCACCCAGGAGATGACCAGAGAAGTGGGGTGGAATTCCCGGTTCCAAACAGCATGACTCGGAGAGGATCTGCCTATCTCTGCCCCTGCCCCCTTCCTTCTCCTGCTGAGCTCCCTTCTGAGCTGTGAAGACCTGCCCACCAGTCCCTGGTGCAGCAGAAGATCTCAACACCAGTCTGGAAAACTGAAAAACAGTATTGCGTCCATGCAGGCAAAAGCACTCCATGGAGCAAAGCAGGGAAGTTTGGACTCAAGCCTGGTCTTATTTGGCTACAAATGGACACAGTGCTGCACGAGGTGCTTCACTTTTCGTTCAAAAACATGAGAAAGTGCTTGAAGGAGCAGGGATGTGACAGTTGCAAATAATTTGGGGCTCCCCACCCGTTTGGCCACATCTCGCTGGGGAAGGGAAGGTGTCTTTCTCCAGCAAAAATGCTCAGGATGACAGATGAGCCCTGGTGTTTTCAGGAGCCCTTGGGCAGGAGCAAGAAAACAGGTGGACCAGGGGACATGTCTGCAACTCAGAACTGCTCACCCTGAGCAACATTAATTTGCAAGGAAGCCACTGCAGCAAGTATGTGGGCACAGGGTTTGCGGTGCTCTGGCAGGGACAGCACATCTCTGGGCTACTTGGAAGGGTTTCCACCTGAAGTGCTAATGCTCAGCAAAGCCTCTGTGTCCCCCTTCCCTGCCAGTGGGATTGGACTGGTGCAGGGACCTGATGTGACTTGTCCTCAGATCTTCACTTGTCACGGCCACATCCCAAACCACATGGTCAGGTGGGCACAGGACACGGGCAGGGAGTGGGGAGAGGCAGCACTTGAAGGCTTCAGTGGCCAGTTCTGTCTGTGAAATCTCAGTGTCTATTTTACCCCTTTTTGCTGGAAGACAATAATCCTCCACTGGTACAAAGGGACCCAAACCCAACTTTTTTTTGTTGTATAAATCAAGAGTGACACAGAACATGCAGAAGGACACAAAACACCAGCAGTCCCATAAGATCCTGGGTCCAGTATTTTGGAGGGAGCCTGGGGGAGATGTGATGCGTTACTGGCACGTATCCCCCCGAGGAGGTTTTTAAATCCTGGCTTTAAAACTCAGCTTGAACAAAGTGCTGCTGTTAGTACCTTTAGTTACAGCAATAAAGATGTTTTTATTGTTGTTTCATATTGGAATTTCACAGCAGGTCCCTATTGTTCTTTTGAGGTCACTCCTCAGATCCAGCTGCTCCAGCTGCAGTAACAGAAGTGGCCAAGGCATGTTGGGATGGGCTGCAGCCATCTATAAAAAGCTCTGCTGGAGCAGGGAAGGAAGTTCACATTCCCTTCATGTGGAAGCACCTGTGGCTGCTTCCAGAGGAGGACTGAGCTCTCGGGAAAGGACTACAAGACTTCAGGCAGTGATTTCTCTAGCAGAGGGCCAGGAGTCATATAAGGAAGAGATTGAGCCGTTAGAGAGTGTCCAAAGGAGGCCACGAGGATGGGGAAGGGCCTTGGTTTGAAGGCATGTGAGGACACTGAGGGCACTTGGTGTGTTGAGCTGGAGCAGAGGAGACTGAGGGGAGACCTCAGTGCAGTTCCAAGTGCCTGGGCA
>JAWWES010000030.1:1109916-1130685 GCA_035583135.1 Lophotriccus pileatus | reverse complement strand
ATCCCAGCTCTCCAGCCTTTCCTCCCAGCAGAGCTGCTCCATCCTCTGACCATCTTGGTGCCTCCTCTGGACTCTCTCCAACATCTCCATGTCCTTCCTAGGACCCCAGAGCTGGAGGCAGCTCTGCAGGGAGGGTCATGCTCCTTCCCCTCCTCGGGTGCTGGAGCAGACAGCCCACAGTTCTCAGGAAAATGGGGCAGGAAGGATGTGCTGACTCAGGCAGGGCTGGAGGCAGCTCCCCTGTTCCCAGCTGGGCACAGCCCCTGCAGCTGCTCCTGTCACAGGCTGGCAGTGTTTGCCCATCTATCTCAGCCCTGGAACGCTCAGCCAGGCTGTGCCTGCACCCCCCTGAGGCCAGGCCGTGCTCCAGAGCCCTCGCACGCCAGGGAGGCAAAGCCTGCAGTGAGGGCAGGGAGACCGTCCCCAAATCCCGGCAGGGAACAAGCACCGGCTCCGGAGGGGACAGGGCAGGATGAAGAGAAGAAACATTAATGATGTCAGTGCAAATTTGGGCTGAAATGATGTGAGTGAAATCCCCAAAGATGCGATGCCAAGAAAAATAAACCCCAGCAGGATGCCAGAAAACCAAATTACAACAAATAACGTGGGGGGAGGGGGGAGAGAAGAAAAGGACTGATGGAACGGGCAGAAGAAAACACGGGGGAGGGGCAGAGGCGAGGGATGTGAAACCAGGGGGTGCAAACCCCTGTCCCTGCTGTGAGCTGTCTCCCTCCCTTGCAGCAGCAGTTGCCAGGTGTTTTCCAGTCTCTCCTGCCCTGGCGCAGCCAGGCACACTGTGGGGTTCTTGGGGTGTCCTGTGCAGGGTCAGGAGGCAGACTTGATGATCCCTGTGAGTCCCTTCCAACTCAGAATATTCTGTGATTTAGGAGTCTATGTTCTCCCAACTCTGTTGTCACCCTGGGGCCAGGATGGGAGCAGAAGCATCTCCAGATGCCACCCTAAATGTCACTGTCCTGCTCCCGCCAACCCCTCCCATGGCTCTCCTCCAAACCTCCACCTGCTCCGTACTGCAACTGAAAAGCAAATTATGGAGCAAACATTGATTTCTGCACTTTCACCTGATGAAAGGCACCAGTCAGGGCCTGGCTGGAGGCTGGACAGCACTGGGAGGTGGGAAGGGCAGTGTGGATGCTGGAGCCATTCCCAGCTGCTCCCTCCCACAGCGCTGGAGCAGCACAGGCAGCCCCAGCAGCGAGCCCTGGGTGCTGAATTCACGCTGCACGCGAACACTGAATGGAGCTGCAGAGACAATGGCAACCCTGGGACATTTAGTACATAAATAACTTGAAAATATCGGTATTGTGGAAGGGAAATCTCTGTCATTTCACTGCAGCACTTTTCCATCAACACCACACTGCCTGCCCTGTGTCTGTGCAGGCAGGGAGGGATCACAGAATATCCTGAGTTGGGAGGGACCCACAGGGATCATCCAGTCCGACTCCTGGCCCTGCACAGACACCCCAACAATCCCACCCCGTCCCTGAGAGTGTTGTTCAAACACTCCTTTGAGTTCTGTCAGGTCTGGGGCCGTGCCCACTGCCCTGGGGAGCCTGTTCAGTGCCCAGCCACGCAGGCAGGGCTTGCACAGGTAGGGCCAGGCTGTTTGAGTGTGACCAGGGCAGCCAGGAAGGCCATGGCTTCACCTTCCAGCAGCTTCATCCAATCTTTTGTGTTTGGGTTTGTGCTGGGTTATTTTTGCTCTGTTGCCCTGTAACGGGATGCGGAGAAACCCTCACCCCACTGCTGAGAGGGATTTGGGCTTTGATGAAGCCCTGGCTTGAAGCCACAAATATATCAGTTTTCCTTTTAATTTCATCTGGAAATCTTTGCTCTTGAGGGCTGAGTAACAGCATGAAAGCTGAGAAGTCACCTGGGAGGGATCTGAACTGATGGGACAAAGCCCAGGGGAAGCCCCTCCTCCTGCCCATGTTCTTCCTATGCTGACACCAGCCTGTTGCTGGGGGCTCAAGGACCAAACCCTCCCTGTCCCTATCCCATCCCCTTGCAATGGGGACAGACTCAAATTAGTGCTGCCCAACCCATTAGTCATGCAGGGAACATCAGCCTGCAGTGGGATTCATCCCTCCTCTGTAAATAATTCCTTCCTGCAACCTCAGTTGGAGGGTTATTTATATCTGGCACAAATCATCCCCAGCAGGAGAGTGATGGGAGGCCACGATGCTCCAGAGGACACCTCGGTGGGGTGGACCTTGCCCTCCAAGGGGAGATGTGAGGGGGTGACTCTGGGCTGGGAACCCCCTTGGCTCCAGGATCGTGGGCTCCAGGGCTGAGCCTGCCTGGGATCAGAGCTCCAAAGGAAAAGCCTCTCATCCTGCCAGGCTGCCCAGAGCTCCAAACCTGGCTTAAGGGCAGGTTTGGGAGCTGCAGCTCTCAGCCCTGCCCCAGTTTGGACCTGGGGAAGCGTGATGAGGGATCCCTGCAGCGCTGGCACTGCCAGGTCCTGCTCCACATACACTGCTCCTTGGGTCACTGCTGGGGTTTGGAGTCAGTGCTGCCTTTCCACGCCAGGAATTTCATCCCCACGGGTTCCCAGTCACCCAAATCTCTCTTTAGAAGACCACAGGAGATGTAGCTGTTACAGGAACCAGGGAGGGCTCGGGTGGGGCAGCATCTAACAGCTAGAAATTACTTCCCTTTAAACGCTGCACCTTGAAGCTTCTAAACACCGTGGCTTCTGCAAATTAAAACAAATAATCGAGAGACAAGGAATAAATATTTAACCGCTGAGAAGGCCGTTTAGCCTCTCACAAACATCCACGTCCCGGGGCACTTCCTCGGCGAGCAATTTGAGTTTGATTACGCGGAGAGGGGACATGTGGCAGCAAACGCATCCCTGTTTACACCTCCCGTGGCCGCGCTCACAGCCCGCCCGGCTCTTTACAGCAGCCTCCCATCAAATCAAGCCGCTCCATGGCCCATTAAAGCCTTTAATCAGCCACCTTGGCGGCAGCTGAAACACAAACAAACTCCGCCAAGGTGTCAGGAGGACCCGGCACCAGGATTTCGGGAATGAATCCCGCCTCCAGCAGGGTTGGTGTGATGGGGTCCCGGCAGTATCCCGGTGCTCCGGCTGCTGCCCTGTCTCTGTGTGCAGGGATCAGTATGATTGCCGAGCCCAGGGAGATGGGAGGACACATCCTCTGTGGAGCTGTGCTGGGATCAGGGAATTATGGAAGAGTCTGTGGATTCTCCCCCGGGAGTGAACCCTGTGGCCCAGGGCTTGTCCCACTGATGCCAACAGGTCGGGGTGGAGTTGGGCAGGAGCAGCTTCACAATCCCACAGGGTGTTGGATCTGCTCTTCTCCCAAGTTGCTCCCAAGTGCAGAGTGATGCTCAGGCCAGCAGAGATTGGGACCCAGCCCAAATTCTGCTGTGGGGGAAGCAGGACTTGACCCTGTTTGTCCTCTGCAGCGAGGATGGAGAGGTGGGAGCGTGGCTGGTCCTGACCCAAGCAAAGCTGCACTCACCCCCAGCCAACAGCCCCGTGCCCCAGCAGAGCTCTGGGGGAGCAGGCAGAGCAGCTCCGGCGGTGCATCACACCCTGATGTTTCCCAGAGCCTGGATCCTCTGCCCCAAACCAGCAGAGTAACCAGCCCTGTGCTGCTGCCCACCTGCAGGCACAGCCCCTGCACAAAGCTCGGGGCTGGCTGGCTCTAATCACCCTCCGTGCTGAAGGATTAACAGCAGCAATCTTGTTCCCAGCCACCCTCCAGATGATACAACATAATAAGACATATAACAGCCTCTTGGCAAAGAGAAAGTTATAGTTCCCACAGCAACTGTAACTCAGCCATATTACACATATATATATATTAAGGCATAAATTTAACAACATATATTTTAATGCAAAAGACCAGCAATGCACAGGGGGACAAATAACTGTGGTTGAGGGATCCATAACGTTTGGCTCTCCCTGCTTCCCACTGCTGGAGTCTCCTCAGCTGCAGCACGGCGAGGAAGATGAAGCCATCCCAGTTGTGGCCCTCTTCCACCCTCTGCCAGGTTTGGCAGGGACCCATACATGGACCTGTGTGCCCCCACAGACACCCCCGTGCCACCTGTGGGTCACCCCCGTGCACGGACACGGCACAATGTGTGGAAAAGGTGCACAGGGTAATGGCACATCCCACATGCCAACAAACATGCCTGGATGCAGCAAGGATTTCTCCAGCTGCTCATCAGGCTGAATGTGGAATGAGATCCTTTTGACAGAGTTCTGGGGTTTTTTTTTTTGACTATCTGGTGGAATTGCACAAGGGGGATATAATTCTCGATTACATTTTATGAAATGGCTCAAACCCGTGTCGTTTCAGCTCATTTTGCCAGGCAGCTCCTGGTCGCCGGCAGCAAGGCATGCGCCGTGCTGTCCCCACTAATGCCACCCTGGCTGCTCCCACAGGCTCCCAGGGACAACTCCAGCGGCAGGAGTGACAACACTGTGTGCCTCCCGCCTCTCTGGGCTCCTGGCAAATGTGGCTCCCCTGCTCTGGACCCCACAAACGGGGTGGTGCGGCCAGCAGGATGCAGCACCAGGGTAAGGGATTTAAGGGATTTAGGCTGAGCTCCTTGCTCCCTGCCTCGCCAGCACAGCTTTGGGGCCAGGGCCCCCAGGTTTGTCCTTTCTTCTGCTCCATCGCTGTGGCCTGGTGATGGCTGGGCTGGAGCAGGGCTGGCTCTGCTCACCTCCCGCAGGTACCGGGGTCTGCACCCCGGGAAGGGGGGCTCTGCTGCTCCAGGGGGTCCCTGAAGCAAAGAGGCGCCTGATTTCTCCGCTTGCAGCATTGTCTTAGCTCGACACGGCTTTATATCACCCTGATACTGAGATCAGAGGAGCTGAACCGCGGGTATGGCTGGTGCTGCCTGGCAGTCTGTGGTATAAGCACCTACACTGCACTCCAATTAGTTTGCTTAATTGCATCGCCCCCTCTATGGCTGCATTATGGGGAGGGCTGGTCTGTGTTGCGCTGCTTTGCTGGCTGCTCTGGCCCCTCTCCTGTCTCCTCCTGGGGAGGCAGAGCTGAGATCTTGGCAAGCTGAATTGCACTGCCTGATTTAAAAATAATGTGTATATGTATGTATGTATGTGCAGTGTTTACAAAGCAATCCCAGCTAATCTCTCTATCCAGGCAGGGCTTTAGGATGTCCTTTCAGCAGGGATTTGTGGAGTTTGCTACAGTTATTTCCTAAGAATGCATTACCCGGGGTTTTGGATGAATAATGTAGGTCCTTGTTCAGCAACTTACAAATGTTAAACCTTAAACCACTGAAGTCAATGGATCTACTTGTGCACTTAAAGTTAGGCACAGGCTTAAGTGCGGCAGTAAATCAGGGCCCTGCAGCCTGCCCTGGCGCAGCTGGTGGGTGCACAGCCCACCCTGGCACAGCTGGTGGAAATAGCAAACAGTATCAGAATCACAGAATCACAGGGTTGGAAAGGACCTTAAAGCTCATCTCATTCACCCCCTGCCATGGGCAAGGACTAGCCTTCCACTAGCCCAGGTTGCTCCAAGTCCCGTCCAACCTGGCCTTGGACACTTGCAGGGATCCAGGGGCAGCCACAGCTTCTCTGGGCAACCTGTGCCAGGGCCTCCCCACCCTCCCAGGGAAGGATTTCTTCCTTACATCTAACCTAAATTTCCCCTCTTTCAGTTGGAACCCATCTCTCTGTATCCCACAGTTCCTGACAAATAGCCCTCTCCAGATTCCTTGTAGCCCCTTCAGACACTGGAAGGGACCCTGAGGCCTCCACATAATCTTCTTCTCTCCAGGTTGAACATTCCCAACTCTCCCAGCCTGTCTCCATGGAGAAGGTGCTCCAGTCCCCTCAGCAGCTTCATGGCCTCCTCTGGACTCTCTCCAGCAGCTCCATGTCCTTGATGGGCTGTTCCCAGGGCTGGAGCAGCTCTGCAGGGGGGTCTCCCCTGAGGGACAGAGGGGCAGAATCCCCCCTGCCCTGCTGCCCACGCTGGGGGATCAGCCCAGGGCACGGGGGGCTCTGGGCTACCAGAGCACACGGCCAGAGCATGTGGAGCTTTCCATCACCCGTCACCCCACGTTCTTCTCCACAGGGCTGCTCTCAATCACTTCTGTGCCCGCCCTGTGGGTGTGTCTGGAATTGCCCCGACCCAGGACTTTGCACTTTGCTTTGTTGAACTATGTGGGGTTCGTACAGTCCAGGTGCCTCTGGATCCATCCCTTCCCTCCAGTGTGACTGCTCCACACAGCTCAGTGTCAGCAGTGGAACAGCCTGGGCTGTGTCTGCAGCATCCCGTGAGACCAGAACTGATGGTGACAGCAACAGACCCGACACGTGTGTGGCTCTGACCAACAAACACGGGGTACACCCCAAAATGCTCCTGGGGCTGTGCTTCGTAGCCCTGTGGGGTTTTTCATTTTAAACCCCGCTGAGAGGAGAGGGAGGGAGTCCCCCCCTCCCTGGGGGATGGACATGGGTGCTGAGCGCCCTGCCAGGGCAGCCGGGTGCCCCGGGCCGGGAGCTGGCTGTGCCCGGGCTCCCTCTGTGCTGTGCCTCTGCCGCGGAGGAGGACGGGGCTCTCCGGGAAGGGTTTCGGTGCCGGAGCCGGGATGAGCTGCAGAGCCCTTTGGAAAAGTGTGCGAGAGTAGAATCCCACCCCTGCTCCCTGCGAAACCTCAGGGTCAGGGTGCCCTGGAAAGGGGTATCCCCACCCCCGCGACCACTGCTGGCCCCACGAGGGCAAGCGCTGAAGGAGGGGATGGGTCCTGACATGGGCAGAGCCATCGCAAGCACGCGGGAGCTGCGCCCCCGAGAGCCGAGCTGGATAAATGGGAAGCGCAATAGATCTCCCTTGGAAGATCCTGGCTCAGCGCCCTCGGCGGGGCTGTGGCTCTGCCCGAGTCAGCGGCACCACGACGGGAAATACTTCAGTCTTGTCAAATGACTTCTTTAAACATTCTTACTCTCTTCTGGCTCGCGTGTGTGCCGCGGGGGTGCTGCCCGTGGGTTGGCACCGGCAGAGGGACCTTGGGAGCGGGAGGGACCTCGGAGCACAACGCACGAGCACGGAGCAGAGACGGTGTTTCAGCACAGATCCAATTAGCAGTTCTAATTAGCCTCGATTTCCTTGTCACCTCCAGGTCTCTTGTACTGCTCAGGCTGCATTGCAGAGCTAAAACATCAAGGGGCAAGCGTGAGTGGGGGATCCCTCCCGGTCAGAGCCCTCCAGGATGGCACAGCCCTCCTCACCTCTCCTTTTCCAAGTGCCCCGCTCGCCCTGCCCGGCCTGGGGACAGCGGTGGCCACGGGGAGCAGGGGGGGAGGGAGAGGAGCACAAATTAAACTCTCCTCGAACCTCTGCCGGGCTTTGGCTGGCAAGGAGTGCTCCGAGGGGAATGGAGAGCCCTGGTAGAGTAGAAAAATGAGGGCATGGGGTAGAGGGGCAATAAGGCATAAAATCACAGCTGGGAAATAAAAAAGAGGATAGAAAACACTTGCAAGCTGTGAGCTTTGCTCTCTGATTCTGCCTTCCCTGAGCAGCCCTGGGAAGTGGTTCTCCCAGGTCACAGCCAGCCCATCCCTCCTGGCACAGCTTGTGCCCTAAAAGAAGCAAGAACCAAAGCCATGTCTTTGCCTCAGAGCTGCTGGGAAGCTGTTGGGACAAGGAGCATGGTGTCCCTTTGGACAGTGTAGAGTGGGAGAAAGCAAAGGCAACCTTAAAGCATATAGTTTATATATGGTTATTCTGGTGAAGGGGGAGTCACAGGCACGTCTGTGCCCCCCATGGAGAGGTGGGTGGGCTCTGGCAGCAGTGCTGGGAGCCTGCTGGCAAAAGTCTTCATCCCCTGTTACACTCTCTGGAGAGACTTGTGCTTCCCATGATTGCTTGGACAAGTTCTTGTGCTCGAGCCAGCAGTTCTCCTCTTGTCTCTTGTAATTACTGTCCCAGCGTTCTCCTTGAGAGAGACCATCTGCTACTCCTCCATCACCAGTCATCTTCCCCTCTCCCCGGCGCGGCCCTTTCCCAGGAGAACGCGGCTAATCGTGCTGATGGTGCATGGCCCGCGGTCCCGCGCCGCTCGTTATGCTCCATCAGATCAAAGGCTGCCGCTGCATCAGATGCTGCACCAGCCACGAGCTCGGGGGGCCCTGCTGGACCCCCCGGCCTCCGACAGGACACGCTGGCCAAGAAATGAACAGCCAGGCTGGTGCTCCTCGCTGTGGGCACGGGGAGCTGGTGACCCCATAAACCCTTGCCCCTGTCTTTCCATGCCTTGCACAGCTGCTGAGCGAACCTCAGGAACTTTCTGGAAGTCAGATGGAAGGTGACACATCTCCGGGAAGGCAGGGGATGGGTGAAAATGAGCAGCCTGTTGTGGACATAGGGGGACCAGCCCAGTGCAGGGTAACTGGGAGCACTGGGGTGACACTGGGAGCTGTTTGGGGCTATAACAGCTGAAACAAGCAGTTTCTGGGTCAGAAGCAGGATGCATTTCAGAGAGCTCTGGTGCTCCCAGGAGCAGCAGGGCTGGGCTCCGAGGCGGAGCAGCAGTGTGGGGGGAAGCGACACAGCGCTTGGCTGCACCGTGGTGCCCCGTGCTATTAGTCTCTTGCTTTTAATCAACAGCAAATGAGTCTCTGGGGGCCTATTCTCTCACTGCAGGATACCAAAAACTTTCACTGAAGTCAATAGAAGTTACTCCCACCCTTAGGCAGAAGACCATGGTCCTGGGAAGTTGCTAGGGAGCGGTGATTTATGCTGCGTGTCGCAGGCTCAACCCAAGCTAGCGCCTGCTTCTTGGTATAATTCACAACTAAATGTACATTTATATAAAAAATACAGTAAAACCATCACATTTTATTAGGGGAGGGCGCACGATAAATTTTTACGTCGAAGCTTCCAGCAGCCAAAGATGAAAAGCGTCTTCAGGAAAATCACTGCCATGGAGACAGGTTTTCATCCCGCCGTATCAGGCAGCTCGTTTGTATTTTTAAGGCATCTCATTAGAGCATTAAATGATCTGTAAAGGGTAAAACAGCATTTTTCTCAGTGGCTCTGGTGCTCACCAAGCTTCGAGCTCCCGCGGAGCAGGGGGTGATGGACACGCGGTGCTGGGCACACGCTGAGCCCACCGAGGCTCTCCCTGCTCCCAGCCCCGTTCCCAGCCTGTCCTCAGAGCCAGGCTGGAGTGCTCGTTTATTCATGCTGGCAGACGTCCCCCTAAAAGCCCCTATAAAACCGATTTCCTGTCTGTTACCCAAAATTATTGTCGACAAAAATAGACGTGCACCTCCTGCAGAATTTAGCCGAGGCTTTAGCTGTGTATTCCCGTCCCCACGCCCGAGGATGAGCCGGGTGCCAGCTCCTCTGTCCGTCCTGCCTGTGGCTTTGCGCACTGGCTTGTAAGTGTTCCCATGTGCTGGCTCCCTGTGGGCAGTCTCCAGTCTGGGAAGCCCTGCTGCTGGCTGTAGCTCCTGTGCTCTCCCCCAGCCCTGCTGTCCTCACTTCACTCGCTCCCCTCCAAGAGCTCTGGCGCTCTCCCCTCGTGGCAGCGTCTGCTCCCCCATCTGTGGGGCTCCAAGACAGGCTTGCTGGGCTCTCAGTGGCCCTTCTGCTCCAGCTCCTGCTCTTCCTTCCCAAATCCCACACCATGGCTCTGTAAGGAGATGGAATGGTGCAAATGAATGATTTTTAGAGACAACCTGTGATCAGAAACCCTTGCACTGTTCCAAGGCCAGAAATAAAACCTACACCTGAAGTTGTGGTTCAGGTTTAAAACTGCGGGAGAGCTGCACGGAGGGTCCGAGCTTTTACAAGCCAGTTTCCTCCAGTATGAAGGAAGAAATAAAATGGTTGGGACAGCAAGAGATGAGTGATTTTGCAGACATTTGTCCCTTCTTTTGGCAGCATTTCAAGGTCATCTGGCACCACCTGGGCGTGAGCAGCTCAGTGAGCACAGCAGCTCTGCAGAGGAGCTGGGGGGCCTTTGTAGCAAGATGATGCATCAAGGGGATATGCCTGAAGCAAAGATCAGTCCTGGAGGGAGGAAACCCTTTGTAATGAGCCCCAAAAACTCCTTTGCATCCCAGCCCAGAGTTGCTGCATCCCCAGCAACTTGGGGCCACTCACAGGAACCAGCACAGCTGGGCCAGGAGAAGCACGGGCAGGGACCGACCTGCAGAGCTCTGTGATCGCTCTGTTATCCTCCCCAGTTCCCAGCAGCATGAGGGTAATTCCCATGAAAGCTTCCAATTCATTATTTCCTAAGAAGATTGGTTTTCACAAATGAGCAGCTCTGACTGTACCTAATCGGAGCCTCCTGAACTCAGCCAAGGTTGGACGTAAAATAAAGGTGTTTTGGTTGCTTTGCTTGAACACATACCATCTTTTTTTAAAAGTGAGTAATTCACAGAAAATTATCCCCATCCCTGCACAAGAAGGACTTGCAGAATTTGTGAAGTGCTCAATATTTTTTATGAAGTGTTTCTAACCTCTTTTTCTGTGAAGAAAAGCTTGGCAGGGGAGCAGCTTACCTGCTCATAAATTAGCAGGCAAATTAAAGAGGATGTACAGCCTTATTTTTTTTTTTTTCCCACTACACTTAACCCAGCTCATGCTCCTAAAATATTTGGGGGTGGTAGTGCTGCAGTGGTGCTCCTGGAGGGGAGATTGGGGCCAAGCAGCACATCTGGCTGTGCCTGAGTGGCCTCCATCGCCCCTTCCCTGCCCTGCATTTCCAACAGGGAAAGGAGCAGCGCTGCTGCTGAAGTGCTGACTGAGGGAGCCCAGGAGCACGAACCAGGGACAGAATTGCTTGATATGTGGTCTGGATCCTATATTTTCCCCCTGGTTTTTGCTCCCAGGCTGCATGACACTTGGCCAGGCCTGGCTTTGGCAGCCTTTGTCCTCCAAACGTTGGGTGGCTGCTGGCGCTGCCCGTTGCAAATTCCGTTAACTGGCATTTTAGCCTCTCATTAAAAAGGAGGAGGAGGCTGGGAAAAGGAACCTCAATTAAGTGAGGTGAAAGTTAAAACATCAAGAAAAGCTTTTAATTGAAGTGCAGCCCTGCAGGGAAATGCAAAGGCAAGTCGCTTGTTTGGCAGTTTTATAGATGGTGATAATGTCACACTCTTTGGCGAAAGGAGAGGGAGAGCAGGGAGCTGGGGTGGTCAGGAGCTTTGGAGAAGTAGGACATGTACAAAAGGGATGGGAGGGAAGGCAGAAAGCGCTGCTGCATGTTGGCTGCTGGCAGCCTGCCTGCCAGGGGTGGCCCTGTCCCTGGCATCCAGCACCTCCATCCCTGGGGTGCAGGGGCGCTCCTCTGAGCCTCCCGCATCAGCCAGCACACAGAGAAGCCCCATTTACCCCACTGAGTGTGTGCTACTCCCAAGGCTGTGGAAAGGTTTCCCATAATTAACTCGAAATGTTATGGAAAAGTTCAGTTTCCTATTCATCATATCCCATGTGGGAGCCCCAGCTCCCGTTTGCTGGGCCTGCCTGGATGCCACCTTGACAGCAGGGCCCCGAGGGAGCAGGACCTTGCATCTCTTCTCTTCCCTGTTTTCATGTGACTTTTTTAACTTCTCCTCTTTCCTCTCTTTCCCAATTCTATCTGCATTTTGTTGTTCCCTGTCCTGTCCCTGGGGGCTGCCCTGAGTGAGGAGACAGTTTTGTACAGAAATATCATTCACGTCTCTTGTTTGTGACCTGGAGGAACAGTCAAAGGACAGTTTGAATCCTCCCTCTACATCCCTAAAGAAACCACCCCAAAAGCTTCTTCCCTTTGCAAACGGGGTGGGAACAACATCTCTGGCTTTTGGTGAGCTCAGATTTTTGCCTGCAAGGTTTCCCTGTTATGATAATTCCTGGTGGGCTCTCAGCTTTCCCTCTTTGACATCCCGGATCCCTGATGACCAGTCCCAGGAGACGTTACCCTCTGCGGGAGCAGAGCCCCTCCAGCAGTGTGAGGTACAGCTCCACCCCAGCTTAGTCAGCCTGGAGAACAGAAAGACTCCCAGAGGGAAGAGTAACAGCCCTGAAGGTCCTGGAGCTCCTGAGAGTCACCCAGGTTTTATCTCGGCCCTGGGAAGCACCAGCTGCTGCTCCAGTCAGAAAGAGGTTTCTCTGAGGGGCACCTCACAGAGAGGAGGTGGAAACCTCAGAGCTGCTGGAGTGGAGAGGGATGGTCCCTTTGGCAGTGCCTGTGCCCAGGGCTGAGTTTTCATTCGTGTCCTGGAGAGCTGGATTGCAGGCAGGAGCATAATAAAACCGGGATGTTTCACCAATCTGATCCTGCCCTGAGAACCACGAGATCGGTGAAGATCTGTGAGGAACAACACTGAAATCACAGAAATCTCAGGGCAGGCTGGGAGCCAATCCAGTGCCAGGTTAGTGGCAAGTCAGATTTTAAATCATCTTTTCCAGGTTTCATGCTCATCAAATCAAGGGAGGAGACCTTCACATCTGCCCAGAACCAACCAGTCTGGCCCAGATCTCTGGTTCTGGCTGGGATACACTCACAGTGAGATGCTGAGGAACAACCTGCAGCTGGGGAGTTATTAGCAGTAATTATTCCTTGAGTAGTTTGGAACAAGGAACAAACTTGAGAAACTTCAGCACTTGTTGGCTGATCACAGGGATAATGAAGAGAAAGAGCTCAGTGCCTGAATTATTTGTGATGAGCTAATTATGCTGGAAAAGGATGATGGAAGATAGAACAGCAGTCAAAATTCTCTGCCTTTTCCCACCTACGCAGTTTTCTCAGATCCACTCAACATTAATGTGGAGTTCAGTATCAGACCCTCTCAAGTGCTGGGTGACTCTGAGCCTGAACACTTTTTGATTTACTACTCTGTCCAATGCCCTGCTTGTTTGGATCTCTCCAAGATGTAAATCTGGTGGGAAGTGAAAGGCTTTGATAATCCAAGGTCCTGCCTCTGCAGGGGAGGTGGCAACCCTACCTAGATGACCCTGAACACTTGCAGATAGGACAGAGCTTCCACCTTTTAGGACCAGCCTAGAAATAATGGGGTCATACAAAACCAGAAAGCAAAATGCAAAGACCAGGAGATGGTGGGAGAGGAAGATGAGGCACAAAGACCATGAGCTGAGAGCTCCTGAGGACATTTGGGCTTGGGGGACATGAGGCCATGAGGAATATCTCCCAGCAGAGTTGAGCTGGGTGATCCTCCCCACAGGGAGGTTTGTCCTTGCTCAGCCCCTCAGGATTAACGCTGTGGGAAGGTTCTTCCCAGGTATTTGCAAGATTTACACAGCTCCAATTTTCCACCCCACTGAAAATCGCAGATCTCCCAGGAAAGATGCTTCCCCACGAGACTTCCCACGGAATCTTGCACATCCCAGGGGGCTGCAGAGCACCCAGCAAGCTCTGGGGTGTGTAGGCTAAGCTAAATCCCGAAGCACACACGGTATTCTCCATGGGAAGTGCGTTACCTGCTCCTGTGCACACAGCAGCTACTGTTGGAGTGGTGATGAAAACCCTGCTAGGATCAGCACACCTTTAATTAATGGCAATTTTGCAGAAAATACTGTGTGTCCAAAACGACCCTGGGACAAATTGAGCGTGCTCTCTCACTCTGCTTTCTTTAATCACATGCATCAGGATTTATTGAGACATACAGGCTGTTTTCTGAGCTTTAGGAGGCTCTTTTTACTACAAATCCATGGATTTTTATGCATTAGGTAATGGATTTCTGATGGAATTCTGAAGCTGGAGCGAAGCCACCATTGGGGACTCTTCAGGGCACCGCTCTTGCCACCTAAAGAAGGAAAAAAAAGTGTAGAGGGAAAAACTTAATGAAAGTATATATTTGTATAAACAATCAATGAAGATCGTGTTTGTGTGTTAAACAACCACCTTGAAATTGGCCTGTCTCAAAGGACTGAGCAATAGCAGACTACCTTAGCATGAATGATATATGACATTCATGAACTTGGCAACTGCATCAGTTTTCCTAAACCTGGCAGCAAACACCACCTGCATATTAAGTGAAGATTTATGATTTATAAAACTCACCTCATTATGCAGAGGAACATGAATTGTCTTATGTGTGCAGTCTATAACTCCTGGGACAGATGAAAAGGCAGCTATGACACACAATTTATGTGTTCTTGCAGCTGAGGTTGGTGAGGGAAAAGCAGGGCGAGTAACTCGGGCTTTGAGCTGGGTACCTTCAAAGCTGTCCACGTCCCTCTCCCTCCCCCCTAAAATGCTGCCATGACTCAAATTGCCTGTTCTCTCAGAGGAATTAAAAAAAAAACCAACAACAACAACCTTGCAAAGATTAATGGTGGAGGTCATTTGAATCAATACACTAAACTGTGCCCTCCCTCCAAAAAGGATAGGAAGCATCCGAGATGCCTCCATGGAAATCGCACGCTTGGTGAGGAGCTCGCTGCTCGTATTTTTCCCCACCTTGTCCCTTTCTGATCTGTCTCACCCAAGGACACAGATTCCTGGCTCCAGGGAGTGAAGGGGCTTGTTCTGGAAGAGGCCAGCCCGTGGCTCGTGGTCAGGCACGGGGCTCACGGCCCCCAGAAAGGAGCGAGGCAACAAACCCACGCGAGCCCAGGGTGCAGCTGGTTCCCCTCACTGCAGGTCAGAGAGCGTTGAAAGGCTGTTTGAAAAGCAGGGCTGATGGACTGAAGCATGAGTGACACGATCCAAGGAGAAAACGCCCCAGGCCAGAATTTACCCCAATCAACCACGTGAGTTTGAGTGAATCGTGGTTTCTGTGTCCTCGTTTCCTCGTTTGCTTTAAAAATACACCCGGAGAGCAGATGGTGGTGCTGTTGGGGGCTGTCAGAGGGCGCTGGAGCTCTCTGGTTGCTGCTGAGAGCTGGAAAAGCCACAGCCCAGGGTTCCCCCTGCATACCCAGGGCACCACAGGACACAGACACATCCCTCCTTCGCTGCCCTGCCTCGAGTGGGGCTCCCACAGACTGGCCAGGGGTGTCTGTGCTGTCCCCAGGCTCCTGGACCTGTGTTTGTGGAGCGGTTGCTGCAGCAGGGCTGGGACCCTGCAGGGACAGCAGTGCAGGGACACGGTTGCTCAGGGGCAGGGTGTGATGCCCACTGCCCCCACCAACCCCAGGGTGCTCCTGGACATGGCTGGTGGGTCACAGGCACGACAAGAGTGCAGTGGGGACTTCAGGGTCCTACACAGTAGGGCAGCCACATGTGGGGACACGATCCTGCCAGGCAGCACCACCCTCAGCAGAGCCTCCTCCTCCTCCTGAAGGAAGGGAGATGATCTGGCAGCAGCAGTTCAGAGCACCTGAGCTGCCCCTCAGCCCTGAGCCAGGTGCTAATTACACCCAGGGGTTTTGGCCTCTCCTGCAGGACAAAAACATATGCCAGGACTTTGGGTCCCTAATTGGCTGCAGCGCTACTTAAACCAAATTAAGCTGCTTCCTTCTCTGGCCTGTGCCCAGCCTGTGCCGCTGTTGGCAGTGCAGGGGAATGGCCTGTGGAAGGGCAAAGGGGCTCCAGCAATCCCAGTTCCCACAGCCAAGCAGGGACTGCAGGAGCTCTCAGAAATGAAGATGTGGAGGTCTTGGATGTGTTCCCCTTCAGCAGTGAAGGGGTTGGCTTGTGCCAAATGTGGCTGTAGTGTGGTTTGGTCAAATGGGAAAGCTCAGCTGGAGGTGAGGAGCTGAGGCTGGAGGCACTTGGGATGTTTCTCCTGCTGCTCTTTGGGGGGACACAACTCACTGTTTATTTTCTGCAGTAAAAGCCTTCACTGAAGCCTTTCAAAATATATCTTGGTGCTGCTGGAGGGGAGGGAGTCAGGAATGTGAATGATTTTATGTTTTCCTCCCTCATTGTTTTACTGCCAAGGTAGCAGCGAAGGAGAATTTCTTCAGTCTGAGCACAAACCGGGAATTCTTCTCCTCCAAATGTTACCCCTTTGTTCACGCCTGTCTCATGAGGCTGATTTCAAGATGCAATTATTGTAACTCTACATATTAAATAAATCACAGGCTCTACCTGGGCCGGGTGTGTTGGCAGCAGCTGATCCAACGGGAGCTTCCTGGCACGGGCCCTGCCAGGCAGGGAAGAGCCTTTCTCTCCTGGCTCTGCCTTCAGAGGGGAGCACAAAGAGAATTGTTTGCACAGAGGAGCTCCCGGCACTGCAGCTCACAAAGGGAAGGGCAGGTACGTAGGAAATAACAAAGGGAACAGCAGGTACGTATCAACAGAGTGATTTATATTGTTCCCAGAACAAAAAGCTGCATTCTTGCTCAAAAGACAAAGCCACTGCCTCGGGACTTAGGGACTGGTTGGGGAGTTTTGCATCTTCCAAGATGCACCGGGAGTGGGGAGTGGGATGGTTCTTGCTGGGTGGAAATTCGGAGAGCAGATTAAACCAGCACAGGTCAAAGGATAGCAGGCAACAGGCACTGCAAGGAACCAGCTCAGAGAGAATTAATAGTGTGGTAAGACAGCCTCGTGATGGCCTGGAGGAGGGAGCACAGAGCACTCAGCTTCCCACAGCTATACATGGGGCGGCTCTGCAAATGCCAGAGAGGGCAGAAAGGGTGGGGAGGACAGGAGGCCAGCAGTGAGGGATTGATTAGTGCCAGCAGAGGCACGTGTGTCACAGGGCAGTGATCCTTCCAAAAGCCATTGATAAGGGAAAATTAGGGAAGCAGAAAGAGGGACGTGTTTGGTCTCGTGCTGGGATGGTGCAGGGTGTGTGAGACACCAGGCCGGAGCCCAGGGCTGGTGTGTGCTGCAAAATGCCGCTGTGAGCCAGGGAAAGTGGATGAATGCAACCCTACTGGGCAAAGGGGAGACTTGTGCCAATGCACATCAAGGTGTACCCCCAAAGGAGGGGGGCCCAGAGCCTCCCCTGCCCCCAGAGTTTGCTGGCTGAGCCCCAACAGCCTCCCCACAGCTTGGCTATTGGTGACCTTCAAGCCAGCCCATCCTCTCAGCAGGGCTGAGACCAACCTTCAGAGCCTTCCCAAAACCAGTCTTTGTGCCTCAGCTGCTTCAGATCAGGGTAAAAAAAACATCTGCAGAGCAATTGGAAGTTTTAATTTGTAGTGCACTAATTGCCCTCATTATTGTGGTTCCTGGAGGCACCTGGGATCCTGGTTATGGCAGCTGCAGTTGTGCAGGGGTCAGGTGTGGTTTGCTCTCCCTCCAGTCAGCTGCATCCTCGGCTGAGGGACAGGTCTCTGCCACCTGCCCTGTAGGAAGGTCTGGTGAGCTCTGGCAGACTGGCAGGCAGCCCTCACAACTGCCTGCTTGCTGCTTCTGGGCTGCTTTCTGATTTGTTACTCTGCAGGCTGATGCTTATTGCCAGCCCTGCTGGAATCACGGGGGTGAAACCAGGGAAGCCTGGAAGGACGCTGTGGGGTTGCCCAGCTCTGTGTTGAATGCCCACCCCAAACCCTCCTGTTCCTGCTGTGATTCCTCCTGAGACGATCACCTGGCCAAGCATCTGACTGGTGGTACATTACAACGCTGGTACATGTGAACTGTTGAACACCAAACAGCTCCATCCTTCCCACCCCTGCAATGGGCTCATTTCTGCCCTGCAGCCCACCCTCCCCCAGCCAGCCCTTCCGTAAGCACTTGAGGATAATCCTGGCTTCCAGCAGGGCTCTCCCCTCCTGCCCAGAGCGTGGTGGGGCTCTGTGATCCAGCCTGACTCAGGGAGCAGACTGATGTCGTGCTGTGTTTGATCCATCACTGCTTTTTCCATTAGACTCCCCTTCAGTGAGCAGGAAAGCAGCTGAAGTGTGGCTGTTTTGGCAGCTGCCTTGACGAGCCTTTTCACACCCAATCACCTAAAATCACACTGTGATGGCTGAGGGTAACCCCAATGCACCTGGGAGCTGGAGAGCAGGAGCTGCCCTCAAATCCCTGCCCGTGGGGAACAGTGAAGGTGGAGGAGTTAATGTGGAGCTCCCCGCAGGCCCTGTCATGCTGCTGGCAGCCCTGATCATCAGATGCCTCTGATGTGCTTCTTCCACTGGAAACTCTGGAACTCCTTGCAATTTTGTCATTTGCAGTGACATCCTTCTGAGGCAGATGCCTATGGAGCTGACAAATGCAGCCAAGTGGTTTGAGGCTTTGTAGGAAAGGACTTCCAGCCCCACTCTGCTCGTGCAGTCAAGTAAATGTTCCAGTGTGGATCCCTGTGGGAGTGGGGACAGGACATCCCCATGGAACCCTGCCTGTGCACCTGCCAAAGGGCTGCCCTGCTGGCAGAGCAGCCCTGTGTCTGCAACAGTTAACGGGGATTAAAATTACCTGAGCCCCCCAGGGCAGCTCCTCTGCCTGTGTCACTGTGCCTGTCCTTGCTGTGGATTGTCCCAGAGGACTCTCATGGCCTTGCCCCGCATTCCCCTCCCTCACGGATTCCCCCCTTTCTCCTGGAAGGCTCGGGAGCTGATCCTCCTGCTGCAGAGCATTCTCTGGCTCGCCAAAGGTGGTGAGGGGAACTCCGGAGCTCTTGCAGGAGGTGCTCTGCCTGTCAGCCTACTGCCACCACGGGGGGCTTTGGCAGCACTGTGGGCACCGTGTGGGGAGCAGAGGGGAACAGGCTGGTCCTGAGGGATCAGTGTGTGTGGGAAGAGGGGGGAGAGCAGAGGACATTGCAAGTGGTTCAGTTGAGGGCAACAACTAAGGGCCATCTGAAGCCCAAAGCTGTGGCTCTTGGTGAGCTTCTTGCAGTGCAGGAGTGGAGGCTGGAGATATGTGCTGGCCTTTACTGGGGGTCCAGAGGCACCTGCTGCCTGCAAGGTGGGCACACCCAGAGTCAGCCAGACTCCAAGGTGCTGTGCCCAGGGCACATCTGACTTAGAAACAGCCAAAGGGGGGATTTTGTGACCTCCAAAGCAAGAGGTTTTCTTTTTTTTTTCCTCCTCTTTTTACTTTGTCTGCAGACTGCTGAAACGTTCGCCTGTTGCTCTGTCAGCAGCTGAGCTGCTCCTGTCCTGGGGGCTCAGTGCGGGATGGGACACCCACCCTGCTCACCCCGGAGGGGTCGGGCAGAGCTCCGAGGGGCGGGAGCTGTCAGTGGGGGAATGGAGCTGTCACTCTCGGGGCTGTGGCTGAGAGGAGCCGCCGGGAAGCAGCGCAAGCACGGCCGGCTGCTGCCCCTGCCTGGCGAGGGGAGAGCCTGGCAGCGGCACCTCCCACCCTGCGGGACCGCAGCTGGCCCGGCCGGGAGTCGTATTGACACAGCCAGAGGTAGGCTGAGGTCAGGCTGGTGTCAGCCATGCGGGAACGCTCCGGTGGACGCGGGAGAGCGCTGGTCCTGCCCGGTTCCAGCCCGGTTCCACCGGCTGGGACTGACCCCGCGGGATGGAGCCGCTCAGGCAGCTCCAGGCAGGGCCACTCCTGGAGTGCTGGGCACAGTTCTGGTGTCCCAGATGTGAGAAGGACATGGAACTGCTGGAGCAAACCCAGAGGAGTTGCTGAGGGACTGGAGCACCTCGCCTGTGGGGACAGGTTGGTCAGCCTGGAGGGGAGAAGGTTGTGTGGAGACCTCAGAGCACCTTCCAGGGCTGAAGAGACTCCTGGGAAGCTGGAGAGGGACTGTTCATCAGGAACTGGAGTGACAGGACAAGGGGAATGGGTACAAACTGAAAGAGGGGAAACTTAGGTTAGACAAGAGGAATAAATTCTCTCCTGTGAGGGTGGTGAGACACTGGCACAGGCTGCCCAGGGAGGCTGTGGATGTGCCAACACTGAAAGTGTCCAAGGCCAGGTTGGACGGGGCTTGGAGCAACCTGGGCTAGTGGAAGGTGTCCCTGCCCGTGGCAGGGGGTGGCACTGGATGATCCAAAGTCTATTTGAACCCTGTAACATTCTATGATTCCCTGTCCTGTCAAACCAGTGCTAGCCCAGGGGCACGGGGGAACCTGCAGCCCCCTCGAGTGTGGGGTGGGGTGATGGGCTCCACATGCCATGGGGGAGTCCCTGACAAACCCAGAGGCAGCCAGTTGTGTGGAACTGGGAGCAGCTGGAGCACCAGAGCTGTGCTCCAGGCTTTCGGATTCCAGCTGTTGGGCTAAATGTGCCTTTGGGAAAAGGGCATTACACCAACACAACTGGGGTGGAGACAAGGATGTGCTCGGTCAGAGAGTGCCAAACTGACACAGCTTTGCTTCTGCCGTGCCTCTGGCATTGCCAGGAGCTGTGTGAGGGCTTGGCCCCTGCACCAGCCAGCCCAGGGCTCACCCCCCTGCAGGGAAAGGCCTCACAGAGGCCCTTGACCAACACTCCTGAGCCCTGGGAGTCTTTCCAGCCAAAGCACAGGATCATCAAAGGTTGGAAGAGAGTTTGGAGATTATCCAAACCATGTAGCCAGCACTACCAGTGGAACCACTGACCCAGCACCCAGATCCAGACAGTGCCTGAACACCTCCAGGGATGGTGACTGCACCCACTCCCTGGACAGCCCCTTCCAGTGCCTGACCACCCCTGCAGTGGAAAAATTCTTCCCAATATCTAATCTGAATCTCCTCTGTCTCAGTTTAAGGGCATTTCCCAGCATCACAGAGTCGTTCACGTTGGAAGGGCCCACAGTGGCTCATCTGGTCCCACCTCCCTGCTCCAGCAGAGCCAGCCCAGAGCACAGGGCACAGGATTGTGTCCACACAGCTCTGGAATATCTCCAGGGAGGACACTGCACACCCTCCCTGCTCTCTGCTCAGGGCTGGGGCACTGCCCAGCCAAGAAGTTCTCCCTCCTGTCCAGCTGCAACTT
>JAWWES010000030.1:1073207-1092862 GCA_035583135.1 Lophotriccus pileatus | reverse complement strand
TGTGGTGTCCCTGCCCTTGTCACTGGATGTGCGTCTGGTTTTGAAGAGGGAGGAACTGGCCTCTGAAATAATGGGCAGCACGGCCTGAGAAACTCCCTCGTGGACTCACAGTGCTCAGAGGATTTGTGCACTGTGAGGTTTGTTTACTGCTCTCTTTAGAGAGGCTTTTAACTTCCGTGGGCAGCAACGTGGGTTCTGCACACTTCATCTTCTGGGGAGAGCGAGTTTTGAGCCACAAAACTTTGCCTAGAAAGTGATGTTTCCCTGCCTCTCTCCTTGCAGCATTGCCGTCTACGATCTGGGTGGTGGCACTTTCGATATTTCTGTGCTGGAAATCCAGAAGGGGGTCTTTGAGGTGAAGTCCACCAATGGTGACACTTTCTTAGGTGGAGAAGATTTTGACCAGGCTTTACTACAGTATATTGTGAAAGAGTTCAAGAGAGAGGTAAGGTGTCTCTTCAGAGCAGTGTTAACACTGCTTTTCAAACTCACTTCTACAGAAGAATGGGAATCATAAATTATTAGGACTTGTTTTGTCACTTTTGGCACAGTTAGAATTTAAGAGTATTAGACACCTGTTGGCCTGGCTTCCAGTTCTTACATTTGTCTCCTTGAGGTGGATTATTCATGTCCTGGAAGACACACAATAGTAGGATTTTTGCCTTTTTTCTCTCTTGTGTAGCAGGACTCTCCTATACACAGTCTGCTTGCTTTTAAAAATAAGTATCTGTGGTGCAGTTGAACGTGACAGCACAGATGCAAGACAGGGTTTGCTGGAGGAAACTGCAATGGTAATTGCAACTCCTTTGCTAATTCAGTCTTGTCTTTACATTCTGTGATGCAGCAGCTTTTCCAATCTCTAATCTGTACCTTGCTGTATAATCACCTGCAGAGCAGAGAGGGCTGGCACATTTGAAATGCTAAATACCTCTGCCAGAAGTGAGAGAGCAGCAGAAGTGCACATAGCAGGCTGTATTCTAGAAATATCTTTAGAGTCAAGAGTGGTGAGAGGGTGAGCTGCAGTGAGGTGACTCCTGAGCAGAAGCTGAGAGTCTGTTAACCTGTTGTTTGTCACTCAGACGGGTGTTGACCTCACTAAAGACAACATGGCCCTTCAGAGAGTGAGAGAAGCATCAGAGAAAGCCAAGTGTGAGCTCTCATCATCTGTGCAGGTACGTGCCTGGGTCCAAAGCAGTCTGGTACAACGTTGTGAGACGCTGTGAGTTTTGCATTGGCTCTGTGTACAAAGCTCTGACATGGCTGATTTCTCTTGTGGCAGAACAAGCTTCTATGTAACCAAACAGTGTCCCTGTCACAGCAAGACCTGTACCAGGATGAGCTGTTCTGGAGCACAGTTGCTTGTTGGGAGCTGAGAATGGTGCTGGATTTTGGCTTTTTTCTGGCAGTGTGTTTTCTGATCTTGCAGGGAATGTGACCTTGTTCCCAGCTTACTCTGTGTTTCAGAAGCATGATGGGCATCAGGGAATTCAGCTGCAGCCAGTGCTGCTGGGTTACTGGAACCACTTATTTGTACAAGCAGTTCCAAAGCCTTGGAAAACCTTGGTGCTGCTCATCCCACTGAAACAGCTAATTTGGGTAGTGATTTCTGTAAAGAATCTCAACTTACTTGCCTATAGAAGAGCTGTCCAGACATTGGGCAACATACACGCCTTTTCCTTTTTCCATCCACTTTGCGTATTAATGCATTCAAGCATGTCCTTTATTCACTATTGAATGAGGAGCTGGACAAGGAGCAAGTTGGGAGTGTAATAGTCCTGGCTAAGTGAAATTAAGGTCAATTATATAGTAATTGAAATGGGGACTCTGCCAATTTCTAGGTTCTGAATAAACATTTTTAATTTTATTTGATGGTGGTCTTTTTGTTGGCCAGTGGGGAGCTCATAGCAAGGAGTTTAGGCCAGTCACAATGGATGCTTAGTTCTGCCAGAGACATAGCAGGCTCTGTTTTATGAGCTCAAGGGCTGGCAAATCCAGTTTGTTCATACCAGGAAAAACTGAATTCCTTAACTCTTTAGCAGTGAAGGGAGAACAACTTGCTTTTGGCCCCGTTTTCCCCTAATTCTTTTGACCATGCTGGTTGTAAGGTGACTGCACGCCTCTAGTCAGTAACATGGCTTTAGTTCTTGTTGTGTAAACTTAATCTCCAGAGCTTAAAGCACTGATGTTTTAATTGCTTTGATTTGTAGGGTCTTTTGATGTCAGCATGACTCAGCACTTGAATGATTTCAGTATAAGATTTGGTGTAAAAATCCAGCATGTGGATTTGTAAGAGATTCAGAAATAGCCATAGGAAGTGGGGATTATGGTCCCTTGCGCTAATTAACTTTGGCTGTTGAACATGAGTTGTTGGCATTTAGAAAACAGCCATGAGTTCTTTTCTTCAAGGAGCTTACCTGGTATGGAATGTTATTTGGCAGAATCTTTGGGAACTCTGAAGATAGGCTTTTTCCTGAATTGTGCTAAAGGAACAGGATTAATGTTGTCACTTCCAGTGTTTCAGCTCTTGCCTCTTGGCTATGACTAATTAATTTGCTTTTCTTAACAATGCAAAACCTTGCAATAAAATAACACAGTATTAAAGTGAGAGTTTAACAGTTGTAACCATGAGATGTGGAACAAAATAGTTGTCTCTTCTCTGAAATGTCAAACATAAAAGTGCTCCTGCTGCCACCTAAGGCCTGGGCTGTAGAGTCAGCAGCTGTGTAGGTGCTTCAGGACAGGCCAACAGAAGCTGTAACCTGATCTGACCGTGGAGCAGCCCTATTTTCCATTGCTGTGCTCACTCCAAGCCTGTTTCCTTGCTGCAGACTGACATCAACCTGCCCTACCTGACCATGGACGCCTCCGGACCAAAGCACTTGAACATGAAGCTGACTCGGGCGCAGTTCGAGGGCATCGTGGCTGATCTCATCAAGAGGACGGTGGCACCGTGCCAGAAGGCCATGCAGGATGCTGAAGTCAGCAAGAGTGACATTGGGGAAGTCATCCTGGTCGGTGGCATGACCAGAATGCCGAAGGTATGAGCTCAGTCCCTGCTCCAGGCACAGCTGCCCTGGGCTTGCTGTTGGAGGGACTCTGCAGCAGAAAAGCTGAGGGACTGGTGGATTCAGAGCCCCAGCAGCTGAGGGCCCCCCAGGGTTTTGCTCCCTGTATAGAGCACTTTAGCAGCTGGGAAGAAGCTGCAGGAGCAGAACTGCTCTGATACCTGCTGGTTGTGTGTGATCAGATGCCTGTTGGAGGCTGGGTGTTGGCAGGCCCGTTTCACTGGCTGTTCCAGACACTCCTTATCTAACGCCTGGCCCTTCCACTCTGTGGAGATAATCACCAACAGGTAACTTAAAAGGCTGCTGTGCTGACATGCATAGTCTAATAGATAAGGTGCTGTCTGCAGGTGATTTACTGCTCCTGTTCCAGCCAGGCAGGCTGCTGCTCCCCAAAGCCAGAGCTGAACAGGGATGTGCACTTGCTCTCTCCAAGGGTCAGTGTGTCTTTCCTACAGAGTGTCAAAATCTCATTCCAGAGGGATCAGTCAGGCTCGGACTGTTTGTTTGCTGTTAAGATTTGTGATTTGCAGATCGTCTCTAGGACAGGACGTGTGTACATGGTCCTGCTTGGGGTTCATTTGGAGTTTGGTGGGAGGGTTTTTCCTCCTTGTATTAAATGATACTGTTGTGAGCTGAAGGTCACCGGGAGCAGCAAGATAAACAGAAGCTCCTGAGCTGACCAGAGCTCAAGTGGAGTAACTCTGCTTTATGTTCCCAAAATCCTTGTTCCAGCTGGATAAGTGGTATGATTACTTACATGTAAAGTGATGACAAACACTCAGTGGGGAAGCCTCTCCTGAAACCTTATATATCCTTTAGAGGTGGAAGACAGGACTTAAATACTGATTTTTATTTTTTGGTATTTATTTTTCCTTCCCCCGTCATTTATAACCCTCAGCATCTGGGGCCTTATGCTTACAGAATGCTTTCTTGAGTGCCTGTAGTTCCAGCTCTGGTTCTGAAATCAGTGCTGGTGTGTTGTACATAGCCCAGAACCTTCTCTTCTGTATGTTTTTCTCTTCTCTTCCCCCTGCCTGGAAGACATGTGGCTTCTTTGGAGCACTCCCATGGCCAGTACTCCAGGAGAAGTACCGTGGGTGGTTAGAAGTAATGTTTCTGTAAAATATGCCTCCAGAAGGAAAAACCCGCACTTAATTATATGCTCACACATAAAGAGTGTTCCTCTGGAACGAACACTCTGGGCAGGTGTCTCCTGTCTGCAGGGCAGAGTTGGGTGTTTGCTCCCAGCAGTTCTCCAGGCACACTGTGCTAATGTGTGCCCAACAGCTGTACTCAGAGAGGAGCACAAGTCCCACATCCTCCCCTGTAGGGCAGGACAGGGGAGTTCTGGGCTGTGCTCTGGTGCAGACAGACCCTTGCTGCATTCCCATGTGGATGCCTCAGCAGTGAATCTGTTGGAATCATGAGCACAGTGCTTCCGAAGGGGCCGAGCAGTGCAGCGCTAACAACGCCTCTCAGGCTGCTGGCACGGCACATCTGCTCTGCTGAAACAGCCTGCTAAATAAAGAGTTGGAAAATTCTGTTCATAACACAATTCCCTTTTATTTTTCCTTTACTGCACACAAACAACATGATCTGTGCTTCTGGATGTTTTTTACCTTCCCTGTCTGTGCCTCCACAGCTGTGCTGTCCTTGACAGCTGTGTTCTGCTCACACTGGATTGTACGAGTTCCTGGGGAGCATCCATGACTCCTAGCTAAGCATGGAGTGATCCCTTCTGAGTATGGCTGGGCTACATAAAAGCACTGCTCTGAGTTGACTTGCAGCTGCAAACTTGATGGCACCAAAGCCTCCAGAGCAGGGGTTGTCTGGACTGAAACGAGTGCATTTAGTAGGATACCTGGAAGGTGGGGCACAGACCCGACACTCAGTGTGTGTGACATGCCATGGGCTCATGGGGCAGCAGGAGCGCAGGGATGCCAAGCTGAGCCCAGCCTGGCACGTTGTGTGGCAGTGGTGGTTGCCCCAGTACAGCTGTGCTGTGTCTCCATGCAGGTGCAGCAGACTGTGCAGGAGTTGTTTGGCCGTGCTCCCAGCAAAGCCGTGAATCCCGACGAGGCCGTGGCCATCGGGGCGGCCATCCAGGGAGGCGTGTTGGCTGGGGACGTCACTGACGTGCTGCTGCTGGATGTAACCCCCCTCTCCTTGGGCATTGAGACACTGGGAGGTGTCTTCACAAAGCTCATCAACAGGAACACCACCATCCCAACCAAGAAGAGCCAGGTATGAATTGACTCTGGATGGGGGGACTTTTGGGGTGCTCTTGGACACCCAGTGAAGGCTTCCCAAAGCATCCCAGTAGATGGTCTTGTCTCTTCCTCATCTGGAAAGGAAAAGCAGCTGTAGAAATGAGGTTTAATGTCAGTCAGTGAGTATCTCTGTTGATTATTGGTGTGCCCAGGAGTGGAGGGCAGTTCAATTAAAGGGTGCCAAGATAGCCCAGGATGTTTGCAGCCTGCTCAGGGTTGTTGCAGTGTGTGTGCCATGATGTCAGCTGTCAACACATCATTCTGAAGAATTGTGTGGAGACCTTCTGCAACTGAGCACCACACCCGCTGGACACCACCTTTCTTGGGCTGCATGCCTCAGGAGGGGTTATCTTTTTTTCCTGTGTTGTAAGGCCCTGGCAGACTTGGGTGTGATCCTTTCCTTGCCCCGGCCTTGCCTGGGCCTGCTGCTGTGTGCTCACTGATAGCAGCGGGGCTGCCTGGGCCGTGGGGCCGGGCTATGGCCTGCTTCAGGGGGTGGCTGCCATGGATCCTGCTGCTGACAGGGCATGGCCAGTTTTTGTGTTTTGGAATTTTGCCAGAGGAACAGGAGAACAACGAACGTTTAATGATTCTTTCTGTTCCGAGTAGCTTCCTTTTATTCCTTCAGTCAGCTTGTGACTGCATCAGTTTGTGTGTTCCTATTTATTAGCTATACAGTAACACTGTTCCTTTTCCATAGGTGTTTTCTACAGCTGCTGATGGGCAAACCCAAGTGGAGATCAAAGTGTGCCAGGGAGAGAGAGAGATGGCGAGTGACAACAAACTCCTTGGCCAGTTCACATTGGTACGTGGGCTGCTCTAGTCATGACCTGAGACTCGACCTTCTTTGAGACATTCAGAGCCTTCTCCATTTCAGTTGACCCCTAAAGGCAGTGTTGAGGGGGAGTCACTTACACAAGATATTTGAACCTATTTGTAGTAAAAAAGCAGCTTCCAGAGGCACAGCCTGGCTCTGGGACAGCCTTTCTCTGCCAGGGGAGCAACTAGCATTTAAGATGGTGGTGAGAGTGTCTTGAGCAGTTGTACATGGCATAGGGACTGCTGCAGCTTTAAGGCCTCTCTGGGCACAAAAGACCTCTGCAGTCCCAAGCCTGTGCAGCAGATAAGCTGAAGGCTGGCCTTTCCTCTGCTGTTGCAGAGGCAGGACTTGGAGCAGGCTCCAGGATACCTGCAGTCCCCGAGTTACTGTGAGCCAGGGTACCTGGGAGGTCTGTGGCCTGGTTGGGATTGCAGTGTGTGTGCCATGATGTCAACTGTCAACACATCATTCTGAAGAATTGTGTGGAGACCTTGTGGAACTGAGCACCACGCCCTGCTGGCTGGAGAACAGATGTGCTCCAGGGATTGGTGTGCAGTGTGTGGCTGCCTGACAAGCTGCCTGCCCAGAGTGGGTTTGGTCAGTGCTGGGAGAGCCCTGCAGAAAGGAAGGGCTTTGCCTTTTGTACTTTAGAAGGAAGCTGTGCTGCCTGTCACTGTCTTAAAATGGTTCCTCAGAAGCGGTGAGTGAAGTCTGTGTGCAGAACTGAGGAAATAGAGCATCCTGCCATGCCCGTGGAAGAGAGGCTTGTGTAGCAAGACAGCAGAACCTGTATCACTTAGAAACCAAACTTGGGGGGTTTCTCACGTGGTTTCTGTGCACCTGCCCTGGGTAGAAACCTGTGTCCTGTTAGATCTGTCAAGATACTGATGCGGCACATGATGCCAACAGGTGTTCAGAGGACTCAGCTCTGAGGGTTGGTCAATGGCTGATTCACTGTCAGATGAGCAGGGTAACATGCCCAGCCCTGAGCTCGTGTCCTGTGGGAGCTGATGGGCACCCCTTGCTCTCCCCAGGTTGGGATTCCCCCGGCACCGCGGGGAGTGCCGCAGATCGAGGTCACCTTCGACATTGACGCCAACGGCATCGTGCACGTGTCGGCCAAGGACAAGGGCACCGGGCGTGAACAGCAGAGTAAGTGCTCTGGGGGCTGCCCAGGGTGGGGAGGGAGGGCCTGGAGGAGTCCTGGTGGTGCTGTGGCACATTGGACACTGAGGGAACACCACGGGACTGCAGAGGTCCTTACCCCTTGCTGGGCATTCCACAGTCCAAGTGGGGACTGCAGCACTGGTTTGATGGAGAGCAAGGACGAGCCAAGCAGTCTGCTGGCCATGCAGCACAGATGCAGTTGAAGTCATCTTAGGCTGAGTGCCTCCCCCGGAAAGGAGGGCAAAGTGAGCTGGGGAAGGGGAGAAGTGACAGCAGTGACCTGTGGATCCATTCTAAGGTGGGAAGGCTCCTGTGTGCACACAGCACTCTGCCCTCTCCAGCAGCCTGCTGGCAGATCCTGCCAGGGCATGCTCTCCTTGCATGTTCGGTGGAGATGAAGCACCTGACCGTGCCAAGGTTGAGGCAGCCCTCATTGACAGAGCTTTCCCACAGGTCCTTTTGCCCTGTGTGACAGTCCTTGCTTGGTCCTGCTTCCCTGGGATCGCTACACCAACATTTCAGCAGAGTGCAGCTGTTCCTGGGTTTGCTGCATTGGTCAGCTGTGCCTCAGTGCCCAGAGATGCTGGGCGCAGGTTGGCTAACTGAGGGCTCACAGGTGTTTGTGGGCAGTGCTCCTGCTGCTTCACAGGGTGTCCAGTGTCACCAGGATGCTCAGAGCAGTGACATCCTGCCCTGAGTTACCCTGAGGGGACAGAAAGTGGGGCTTGGCAATGCAGCACTAGTTGTTCTTGAGCTGTGCTGCTGGGCACACTGTTCCTTTGGGAGTGCCCTCTGCTAACACAGGGATTGCTGTCTCTGAGCCTATCTGCATGAAGGTGCCAGCTTTTCAGGGAGGAGTCAAATTAGGAAGATCTCTGACTCCAAGGTGTGTCATGTATAGCTGAACAAATCAGCTCTTGCCAAGACCCTGATTGTTTGTAATTACTCCATTACAAAGGTCTGTAGAGTCAAGTATTTTTGAGCAGCAGGTATTCCCTGTAACCACCTTGTTCATTTTTATCACTTAGGCTGGAAGTCTTGAACTGGCAGGAGGCTCAGGGACTTCAAGCTGTCTGTGGTGCAATGAAATGTTAGTCCTGGTGTTCCAGGGTAATTAATGCCACAGTTGACAGTTTCTAAAGCTCTGCTGTGGACTCAGAAAATTAATTTGAAGCGTTTACGGATTCCCCTGATAGAAAATGTATCTCTCTTTTTCCTCTAACTGGGAAGCCTCTGTACTGCCCTTCAGTTGTTTCTTGGAGTCAACCCTTGAGCAGTGGAATGCACGCTCAGCTAAGGAAAGTGTTAACTCTGTGCACAGCTCAGAGTACGTGCTGCTCGGAATCACACTCTTGCCTTTTTGGCAGCAGCGTGTTACCAAAACCACACTGCTCATTACTGCCATTTCCTTGTAGGTTTTGGATGTGTGGCAGCCTTTTGCTGCTAAGTAAAAGGCTTCTGATAATAGGCAATCAGAATGGTTTTTAGCTGCCTACCTGTGTGCAGATGTGGTCCTAATTACAAAGCTGAATTGCTCATCCCACATCTGTATCCAGAGGACTCATGTATGTGTGTCCTTGTTTAGGGTTTTGCACCTTTGGCAGATTTTTTTTACTTCATATGAGGATTTTAATACACCTGGATATCCTGGATGTTGGTCCTCCCTTTCACAATGAAATTAGGCTTTACTGCAGAAATTAGTTTAAGTCTAGACTATATTTTTTACACTAATGGAGGGGCTGAAAAAAGGGACCTTTAAGAGCCTACTCATAGAATCTTCCTACATTCCCTTATTAAGGGCAGTGTAAGGAGCTGGGTGGAGAATCTTGTCTTATCCTGCCACCAGCCTGGGCTGCTTTCCAACAGGGAAAGGAATCTTTGGTAAAACAATTCCTTCTCTTTGGATTTTTTAGTTGGCTGGGTTTTTGCTGGGAGGTTTTTTTTTGAAGTTCTATGTTTTAACTTGGGAAGCCCCTTTGCTTTGGAGGCTTTGGTGCTCCCTCACTTTCCAGAAGTAACTGAAGACCAGCCAAAGTGACTTGGACCAGAGCAATGGGCAGGAAGTGTCTGGAGTTTGTAGATCTGAGAGATGAGGTTTTTAGCTTGCCAGCAGCATCTCTGCCTCTGCAGAGACCGGCTGTCTTTGTGCCGCCCACAAGATCTTCACAGGTGCAGCGTCCCTGAGCAGGGCTGCTGTTGGGTTTGGGAGGTCATCCTCTCCTCAAGGTGAGAGCAGGCTGTTCACTGATGCTCCTCTGTGCTGCAGTTGTGATCCAGTCCTCGGGCGGCCTCAGCAAGGACGAGATCGAGAACATGGTGAAGAACGCGGAGAAGTACGCGGAGGAGGACAGGCGCAGGAAGGTACAGGGTCACGGGTCCCTGCTGCTCGTCACCGCTGTGCCCTTGGCTGTGCTCCCCTCTGAGGGGCTGTAGGCTCTGCTCTGTGAGCCCTTGAGCTGTTACCCAGCATCTGCTTCCTTCCTTACAGTCGGTGTTTGCAGAAACCTCTGGCTCTGGTTGGGTTGGGTGCCTTGCCCTGTGTGACTGGCATTTTATTTGCTCCCTGAGGAATTCCTGGGCCGTGGAGGCAGCAGTGGGCAAACTCACCTGCCTGTTGCTCATGACTAACAGCTTTGCAGCTGTAGTTGTGTTTTTGCCATGACTACCCTTTCCTGCCCACCTGCCTGTTACCTTGGCCGTGCCTTTGGATCAGCCCCCTGCAGCCGGGTGCTCCCAGCAGTGCTCTGGTGGGATGGAGACACTGTGGGGACAGTGAAGCTAATCCGAGTTCATCTGGAAGCTTCATTTATAGAACTGCCAAACAAAAGTGCACCTCAGCCTCTTCCTTCTTAAAGTGGGAAGTTGCTTTCCATAGTGGTTGAAGTCTCACTGTGGCATTTGGAATTCCATATCCATGTGAGCACACTGTTGGCCCTCAGTGCAGGGCAGGCCCTCGGGAGGTGTTGGAAGTTCTCACTGGCTGTGTCAAGGAAAGACTGACACTTGCCATAGTCAAGTGACTGGACCTGTGATACACACAGGATTAATGGTTGGAACTAATTGGTTTAATGAGGGTAATACTAATGAATTATGCAGCTAAATATAGAGCATTGATTTTTAAGCAGACACAGCACAGGCTGACTGTGGGATATGGCACCAGCATATGATTAGTGATTGCTGGAACTGGCACATGGAACTGGTCCACCTCGTGCTCTTCCAGTCTGTAGGAAGCTGTCTCAGGTGTTCAGGCAGTGCTGTAAATCTTGCCCTCAGTAGTGAAGGGATCAGAAGGGGACTGAAGGGGAGAAGGCAGGGAATAAATTCACAGGAATGTAAAGCCACAAAGCACTGGCTGATGAGCATTTGTGTGTTAGATGGAGAACTATCAAAGAGCTTGGTGTGAAAGTCCCACTGTTCAATAACCTCATCACTGCCATGGAGCGTAGGGGGAGACATTGAAGAGCCTGCACTGAAAACCTTCCTGCTGCCTTACTTTGTGTCTTAAATTGCTGGCTAAGTTCTTCCCTGTCGTAGTCCTGAACTGGGACTCACCCCTGTTCAGCGAGCTCTAGAGGAAGGTGATTGGGTTACTTTAACACTTCTCTTTACTTGACTTGTGTAATTGTAATTGTCAAAATTCCCTTGTTAACTTTTCTGATCCTGGTTTTACTGCCATGGAAATCTCATGAATGCATAAATGGGAGGTTTTATGATAAGGGAGCACGGCTAAAACAACCAAGCATTTGAGTTGTCTTGAGTGTCCTTGTAGCTGAAGAAGCTTCAAAGTATTTTCCAGAAGCTCTGTTGCTTTCCCAAGGAGCAGAGTGTGCTGTGCTGTCCCTGAAGTTCCAGTGTGCCAACAGTGATGCTGCTTTAGTACTTCAGCCTCAGGGAAGTGAGTTTGAGTGTGGCAGTGTGAGGGACCTCTTGGTGCCAGAGCACATCTAGGAATTGTTTGCCTGCATTTCTTGCCCCTTGCCCACTAAGAAGGAGCCTGTGTGGGAACTAGAGTGGAGCGTGGCAGTGTGGGCAAAGAGATGTCGTGGAGTTGTGTCAGCAGTGGGGTTGCAGCAGCCCCTGACGAGCTGTCTCCCCAGGAACGTGTGGAAGCCGTGAACATGGCCGAGGGCATCATCCACGACACCGAGTCCAAGATGGAGGAGTTCAAGGATCAGCTGCCAGCAGATGAGGTAGGTAGTTCCTGCCCTGTAGTGGAAAGCAGGGAAAGTTCCTTATTCAGTCTTGGCTCAGATACTCACTTACCTCACAGCTGGCTCTGGCCCCAGCTCTGGGCATGATTCCATGCCAGGTGGAGGTGGCACAGTCCTCAACCTCTGGTTTTGGGGCTTGGGATGAGTGTGGCTGGTGGGAGGCTGTACCACAAACTTAGAGGAACAGGGTTTGGATAATGGCAAATATCCCATTTCAGAGTGTGAGTTCAGTGTCACTGAGGATCTCAGAGCCTGGGAGGCTGCTCATGCAAGGTTTCTGCACGAGCCCTGTCCTTGGCTTGGCCTTGCACTGGTTTGATAAGAACTGTGCTGGGGCCTGTGAGAGAGTTTTGCTCAAAAGCTGGAGATCCTGGACAGTGCCTGCCAGTGTGTTAACACAGGGAGACAGGCAGAGCTGCTGTGCTGTCCTGGCAGTGCATGCACAGCACCCAGGAGCGTGGGGACAATAAAAATTATTGTATCAGCTTAGCTCTAGTTTTTCTCTCTTGAGAGTGAAATGGATATTTTAGTATCAAAGAGTGCTTTTCACACCAGCCTGAGGTGGTGCACTGTGCATTTCAAAAGCCAAGTTCAGAACAGAGTGCCTAGTCTCTGGGAAGCAGAATAAAAAGGTTTCTGGGGCTCTGAAGGGTTTGGGGGGACATGATTATAGTTTATTGGTAGTAGCCTCTGGTCAGTTAAAAGGCTGTTTCTCAGCCAGCAGATAGTGACAGGACAAGGAGCAGTGATTTTAAATGGACAGAGGGCAGGGTTAGATGGGATATTGAGAAAGAATTCTTCCCTGTGAGGGTGGGGAGGCCCTGGCACAGGTTGCCCAGAGAAGCTGTGGCTGCCCCATCCCTGGAAGTGTCCAAGGCCAGATTGGAGCAACCTGGGCTAGTGGAAGGTGTCCCTGCCCGTGGCAGGGGGTGGAATGAGATGATCTTTAAGGGCCCTTCCCCCACAAACCATTCTGTGATACTGGCTGGCTCTTTGGGGTTATGATCACTGGAGTTTTCTCATACAGGAGCACAGAGCCTAAGTCCCTGTTCCCTGCAGGGACTGTTCCCTGTAAGTTTTCCTGGGGGAATACCGAGGGGAGGTGGGCAGCAGTGCTTGGAGCAGCCCTGTGCCAGTGGGGGCCGACAGAAGCTGTTGTCCTCCCTCCCCTCACTGTGGTGTGACCAGGGCTCTGCCTGTTCCTGGCCCAGCTGTCCCCAGGACCCCCCTCCCCTCCAGCAGCCTGCCAGGCTGGCAGGGGAATGCCAGCCTGTGCGGGGGTTGACAGATGGCTGCGGGGCTGGGATGAGCCCACACTGCTTTGGTTTGCCTCTCTGCTCCTCCTCCCACGTGCAAGGGGATTAACCAGGGTGGTGAGCAGCCTTACTCGTTGGCTCCCTGACAGTGCCTTAAATATCGATGAAAACCAGCTTTCTGTCCCCTTCCCCCGGCTCCTGGGGTGGCTGACTCATGGGTGAGGTGTGCCAGGGAGACACACGGCCCTGGTGAGCTGTCAGGCTCTGCAGGGCTCTCTGTCTTTGGCACCTCTGCCCAGACAGCAAACAAGGCCCCATTAACGCCAGCTGGGACACGGTTAGTGAGGTGGACAGGTGCCCACTGGGAACTGGGCACACTCCGAGTCCCTGCAGCCTCAGTTTGAGGCTTAACTTCGTGATTTCTGGCAAGGAAAGGTGGTTTTGCTGTGGCAAGGAGGTGGGATGGAGATTCTCAGTGAACCGAGTGCAGCACTTCACTGTGGTTCTTGTTTGTTATTTGCAGTGCAACAAATTAAAGGAAGAAATCGCTAAAATGAGGGAACTTCTGGCTCGTAAAGATTCTGAAACGGGGGAGAACATCAGGCAGGCAGCCACCAGCCTGCAGCAGGCCTCCCTGAAGCTCTTTGAAATGGCATACAAGAAGGTAGGTCCAGGGGCACTGCCAGCTCAGAGCCCTAGGATGGGGAAAGGGGGGTTGGACCCCAAACTCCAGGTAAGAGCTGGGCTTGGGGGGAGTTGGAACACCAGATTGCAGGTAAGGGCTGGGAGGGAGTTGGGATCCCAAACCCCAGAGAGGAGCTGGGCTGGAAGGTGGTGCTGAGCCTTGGTGCAGCTCCCTCTGAGTGACACTCGCTGAAGTGGCAGCTGTGGAAGGTCAGGGAGAGCCAGAGGCCTGAAGTCATGGCTGTGCTGCATCCAGGGCTTCTGTTACTAGACAGCATTCCATGGAAAAGTGCTGGGAGCTCCTCAGAAGGAGCATCAAGAAGAGCACAGAGAGGGCTTTCCCCGTGCTGCAGGGGGTGCCTGAAGGAGCAAAGTAATGCCTGATCTAGTTTTAAGGATGACTGTAAAACAGTTCAGTCTGCCCAAAGCCACAGTAGGAAGGCCACTGGGATTTCCTTCTCCATCTCCTTCCCAGTGAAAGGCCCCCCCATTTGACCCCAGGCCATGTGTTGGTACCTGTGCAGGCAGGTCTCGCACTGCCCAGGTGACCTCGGGGGTGCTGAGCTGTCCTTACTGGGGAAAGCTGCTTTCCTGATGTCAAACTGCAAATATCCAAAGCTGCAGTATAAGCTTGTTACATCCCCTGGGAAAGCAGAAATAATGGGAAGATCGTTCCCTCCCCGTCAGAGCTCCTGCAGAGGTGAGGTTGGTGCTGTTCTCCAGTGGACAATTGCCCCTTGCACTGAGGGAGGGGCTCTCCAAGCTGGAGCAGTAAGCTGGGGAAGAATGTCCAGGAGCAGTTTGATGTTACTACAACTAACAAACCAATGTTTTCACAGATGGCCTCTGAACGAGAGGGTTCTGGAAGTTCAGGGGATCAGAAGGAAGAGAAGCAATAAGTCTCTGTCTTGCCTTGACTGGAGTATGACGAAGAGGTCGATTTCTTGTCGCTTGGGAGAGAAGGGACCTTCCTGAGCAGCAAGGGGCAGAATTCAGACTTACTGTGTTTTTGCAGTATTCTATATATAAAATTCTTTAATGTATAAACTTAGTGATGTGTCTGCTAGATAAATTGTCACTTGATGAAAGTTAATTCATGCAAGACAGAGTTAGGCGTTGGGCCTGGGGTGTTCACCCAAGGCACCTGGGCACTCGCTGATCATTTAATACTTGACACAATGGTGTATGAAATCCGAGATCCCAGTTTGGAAACCATGTCACTAAATCGAGGGTGGAGATGGAAGTTGTGCTGGAACAGGGAGGAGAAGAACTGCATGGACCCTCCTGGTGCATCTGAGGACCTGTGAGCAGGTAATAAGGCCTGTGAGCAGTGGGGCAAGGCTGGTGACGTTGGTAGAGACTGCTCAGCCCTGGGCTGGGCTGGTACCCCTGTTCTCAAGGAAAGGGGGTACTTCAAACTCAGCTGTAACATTATTTCTTACACAAGAGGCTATATGGAAGTTAAATTGCTTGTCTGAGCCTTCTGCTCCATCCTGTGTCTGTTCTCTGCTTATGGTAAAACAATTTCCTTGATAATAAAACTGTTACTGGATCCACTCTGGATTTTTTTTAAATAAAAGCAGAAAAGTGTCCAACATGGAGTTCATGGTATCCTGGCCTTTGATGAAGAACACGAGCCTGTTCCTGCCTGCGAGAGCTGCAGGAGAACAGGCAGCCTTTCTGCAACTTGGGCTTCATTCACAGGGAAAAAAAAGGTCTCTGGTGTCAGGTTGGGGTCAGTCCCTGCTGAGAGTGTCAGAGCTGCACTCACGAGATGCCTCAAGTCCTGTGACTGCAGTAACTGAACTGGGACTTCACCCTCAGGCACTCTGTGCTTGGGCTCAGCCTTAGCAGACAGGCTGGAGGCTGGGAGCAGGAGTTGCACACTGTGGCCTCCACAGCCGAGTCCCAAGGAGGTGCATTCTCCTTGCCACAGAAAGGTATCTGTGTCTCCTTTTCCCCATCTGTTTCTGTGTCATTGACTGAAAAGGAAACACACAGCTTCCAGCTGCTTTGTCCTGACGTCTCAGGTATTTAGGAGGGAGGAAAGGATTTTTTTTTCCTGGCTCTAGGCAGTTTCCTAAATAAGAGAAGCTGTGAGGTTGGGCTGCAACTGCTGACTCTGTGAGCTTTCTGCTTGTTAAGTTATAGGCTGGAAGGGACCAAGGCTGAGAAGTGAGGGGGAGCTTGAGGGCTGGGGCCGCCAGAGGAGGAGGGAAGGGGCAGTGCCCAGCATGGGGTGCCATGGGGGGCAGGCACCTGTGCAGGGGGGTCTGCAGGGCACTTGTGCTGCCTTAGTGGGTGGGCTGAGGAGTTCCAACCCGAACTTGAGTGCTTTGCCTTCAGCAGGGGCGTTGGTGGGCCTGGGATCCTGGCTCTGCTGTGGCTGATTCCAGGGTGGATGAGGGGTATGGTGCCCACTGGCAGCCCGTGGGGCTCTCACCAGGCTGGCTGTGTGAATCTGGGTCTCCCACGAGTGTACAAGTGACACAAAGGGGGTGGGTCCAGGCCCTGCACTGGTGGGTTTTTAAGTGGCAAGTCTGTCACAGTTTGTGTGGATCATGTGCCTGGGGGCTTTCTGGGAAGTTTTGAGGGACAAGTTGCTAAGGATGTGCATGTCCACGGCACCTGCTGGCCCTGGAGCCAGGTGTGTCAGCCGGGTGTGAGCTCTGGGTGTCTCGGCACAGCACCGCCCTGCTGGGGCCTGGGCCTGGCAATGGAGGAGCGTGTGGCTGTGCATCTCCTGAGAGTTATCTTCACAAGGCTTGACTGCAGGTGACTGCTGTCCTCAATTCCCTTCTGCTGCTGCTGCTCCAGTCAAAAGTGATCCCCTGGATAAAACCACAATTTGAAAAAGAAGGAATTCTCTGGCAGAGCGAGGTGGGCGTTTCAGGCGCTGAAAGGAAATGTCCTTAAGTGAAACAGTTTGCAAACCATCCTGGGTGGAAGCTGTTCCTGCTGCCTCCCCCAGCAGGCAGCCAGCTGTTCCCAGAGCAGGGCTGGGGCAGCCCAGGACAGGGGGCTGCTCTGGGAGCTGCTCTCACGCCATTTCCTCCCTGCTGGGCTCACGGAGCCATGGACGGATCCTCTACTGCCTCCAGGGTCCTGAATCATTGATCTGGATTGGCCTTTGCTTCTTCAATGAATTATTTTCCCTGTCACAGTTTAAATACATCTTTCATAGATGTTCTTTATTTATTAATGTGCTCTTCTTAGCTCCTCCTTTATACGCTAAATTATTGAACTGGGGAAGGAGCAGTGAAATGGGGTGATGTATGTCATGGTGAGAGCAGTTTCTTGCTGGGAAAACATGCCAGGGAGGAAGGAGTGACTCTTGTCCTGAGCCACTGAGTGCTGCCATCCCACCACTGGGAAGGCGCTGGCAGCACTGGGACAGGCTGTTGGGGGTTTCTTTCCACACAGGCCGATATTTATTTCAGGGAGCTCCAGCGGTGCTGCAGCTCTGGGATAAATTACTGTTCTGTGGGTGGTAGTAACCAAGAAAAATTCAGTAAAACTTTGGGGAAAAGGCAACAGGACCATGTTCCCACCTACCTGTGGTGGGAGCTGGTCAGTGCCAGGCACAGCCCTTGGGCTCTGTCAGCCTCAGACACCATCCAGGGACACAAACAGGACGGAGCAGGTCCCCGTCACAGCTCCTGCCTGCCTAAGAGGGCAGGGAAGGCTGAGTTTCCAGCCAGGCACAGGAATCTCCATGTGCCTGCAGTGTCTTCTTTCCCTTTCCCGGGAGCCTTTTCCCCCAGCTCGGGACAGGGTGACCTGTTCGGGGAGTGTGCCTGGTGGGGATGAGGATCGTGCTGGGCTCCCTCGGGAAGTACTTGCAGCACTGCCCAGGAGGAAAGAGAGAGTCCCTGGATGGAGCTGGAAGGGCAGGAGTGCCTGGGAAGCACGGAGTAAGTTGACCTCCTGCCCCTCTATGCACACTGTCCCTGGCACACTGGACACAAAACTTCCATCTCAGCAGATAACTCCTAAAGCCACACCTAATCCAGTGTCTTCCTGCTGAGGAGGATTAGAAGGGGCTGTGTGGGACTAGGTGCATGTGGAAAAAACACCTCTGAGGGTTGAAACTGGTAGTTGCTCAGCCCCAGAAGAGAAGCAGGACTTTAAGTCCAACCTGGTAGTTCAGGAATTCCCAACGTCCTCCTGGCACAACCCTGATGGTAAAAAAACAGCTTTGGGCTGAGGCCCAGCCCAGCCTCTGCTCGGGGGGCTGAGCTGCCCAGCTGGGCCCAGCTCCTGGCAGGGCTTCACTGGTGCTTTCCTGGGCTGTGTCCTGTCCTGGGGAGCTGAGAGGCAGCACAGGAGGGAGAGGAGGCTGCAGTGGGCTCGGGCCGTGGCAGCACTTGCTGTCCTGGGAACACGACTGCCCCATGACATAGCACAGCACAGCTCAGAGCCCAGGGGCAGGGCAGGGTAGGGACCTGGCTGATGGCAAAGGGCAGAGCTGGCACGTCCCAGGGAGGCAGACTGGGGTGGGGAGACACCATGGCCATGAGTCCCCCTGTTCAGCATCCCCAGGAGAGCATCACCTCGGGGTGGGGGGGGCAGAAGGGAAGCAGCCTCCATGCTACAATTAGTAAGAGGAACAAGGGAATGGCTTCAGTGTGGTTTCATTGCTGTGTTTCCAGCTGGTCCCATTTGGGACTGTCCTGGAGGCAGAATCGGCAGGTGCTCCCTGGCACTCCCAAACCACCTGCCCGGCATCTTTGGGGCAAACAAGGCAGGTTGTGGGTTTGCACAGCTGCACACTGAGGCTAGGGGGGTGTTTGGCTGCAGTCCTGGCCCTGTGCTCAGGCAGGAGAGGTGGCTGAGCTCTCCACAGTGCCACAAGGGTGGGCTTGGTGGCTCATCACTGCTGTGTGCTCCTGAGAGCCAGGGACTGGCAGGTCCAGTCACCCCCAGCCACTGCCACCTCCTCCCTGGGCTCCCTGGGCACTATTGCAGCCTCTCCTGGGCCTCTGGGCCTTGCTGCCCTTCTCTGCACAGCCACCACTCCTTTGGTTACTGTGAGGCCTGGAGCACAAGGGGGCTGGCCCAGATCCCTGTGGGCGCCATGTGTGCCCTCAGGCACCCCAGCAGCGATGGGGCAGCAGGAAGGTGGTGCTTCCCAGCAAAGGAGAAACGGGAGATAACCCTATGGCTCCACAAACCCTCCCATGTCCCCCCAGCCCCTTCCTCCCTGTCTCCTGCCCTGCTTGGCCTCCTCCAGGAGGGAGCAGGCATCTCCAGAGCATGGGATGAGGGCTTTGGCTGTGCCTGGGGCAGCAGCTGCTGCAGGGACAGGGCACAGCAGAGGGAGGGAACCCTGGAATGTGAGAGGGAGGCTGCAGTACAGAACCATCAGGCACTGCTGGGTGGGGTCTGGCCCAGGGGACCTGGAGGGGACACATGATCCATGCTGTGGCCAGGTGAGCTGGCAGGGGATAGGGAGGAGGCACAGGGGTGGGGTGGGGTGTAGAACAGCTGGCCTGGGGGGGACTGAGGTGGCCCAGAGTGTGATCAGGAGTAGTCAGTGTGGGGTCACTAAAGGTAAGTCATGGTAGCTCAACCTGATTTCTTCCACGATGGAATGATTGCCCGGATGGGTGAGGGGAGAGCAGTGGGGATTGCCCACCTCAGCTTCAGCAGGGCATTTGACACTCAACTCAGGCCTTGTGGGCTGCATGGGCAGTGGCCTGGACTGAGTGTCAGATCCCAGTGGGTTGTGATCAGTGGCACAGGGGCTGGTTGGGGGCCTGTCACTGGTGGTGTCCCCCAGGGTTCAGTCAATGACATGGATAAGGGGGTTGATGCCTCCTCAGCAAGTTTGCTGATGACACAAGGTTGGGAGGATTTGCCTGTGCACCCCTTCAGGAGGGTCTGGAACAAGTTGGAGAGACTGGCAGAGAAGAACCCTCTGAAATTCAGCAAAGGCAAATACAGGGTCTTGCATCGGGACAGAACAACCCTGGCACCAGCACAGTCTGGGGGGACCTGCTGGAGAGGAGAAGGGTCTGGGGGGCCTGGTGGACAACCAGCTGTCCCTGCCCAGCCGGGTGTGCTGGGGCCAAGGAGGCCAGTGGGATCCTGGGGGCATCATGAAGAGCATTGGAGCAGGGCAGGGAGGGGATCCTGCCCCTCTGGCCAGCCCTGGGCAGGCACATCTGCAGGGCTGGCCC
>JAWWES010000030.1:1047056-1063313 GCA_035583135.1 Lophotriccus pileatus | reverse complement strand
CCCAGAGCAGAGCTCAGTCCTGCCCCTCCTCTGCCCCTGCCCAGGCACTTGGAACTGCACTGAGGTCTCCCCTCAGTGTCCTCACACGCCTTCAAATCAAGGCCCTTCCCCATCCTGGTGACCTCCTTTGGACACTCTCCAATGGCTCAATATCTTCCTTATACTTTGGTGCCCAAAACTGCCCCAATATTGCAGGTGAAGGTGCCCCAATGCAGTGGATGATCCTCTGGGGCACAGGGGGTTGACTCTTGGGGCTGGGCCTGTGCAGGGCCAGGGGTTGGACTGGATGGTCCTTGTGGGTCCCTTCAACTCAGCACTTTCTGTGATTCTGTGGTCCCTCTTAGGCAGTGCAGGAGGACCTTGCAGGGAACACAAGCTCCTTGGATGCTGTAGTACCTGCTTGCAGGTAGTAAGACTTTTCATCTTTTTGGGCCTCTGTCAGTGGGGATTCAGCGCTGCCCACACTGCCCTCGCTCTGATAACTTGTTAGCACTCGCTCTGAAGTCTCTATTTTGTGGTACAGTTGTCTGAAATTCCTTTATTAACGTTGAAATTTTAATAGTAGAACAGACTGTCCTGTACACAAACCTTGATTTTTCTAAAGACTTCACTGTCTTGGGTGAGTAAAATGTGCTTGTTCTTGCTTCCCTTTTTTTCCCCAAACAACTCTTTGGCCATGCTGTAGGAGAAAGTTGGAGCCTACCTGCAGTGCTTTAGGAAAAGTTGGAGCCTGGATCCTCATCTTCTATCCCAGAGATACCTAGTGCTGCTCGTTCCAGGCAGTGATAAATCTGAGCTAATTGCCAGTTCCTGGCAGGGCTGGCACAGCGAGCAGTACCCACAGTGCCAGGCATCACAGGGCTTCTGCCTTCCCAGAGCTGGCACTTAGCTGCCCCCGTGGTTCTGGCAGTGTGTGGGCTGGTGCCCTGCATGCTCCTGATTGTTTTCCCCTCCCCAGGCCCATGTGCAGTGGCACACGTCGTGCTGGGCTGTGTCTGGGGTGCCCTTTCCTGCAGAGCAAACACCCCGGAGCATCACGTCCTTGGATTACAATGGCAGCTCTCCGGCTGCTGTGCAGGCACTCCTTAGCCCAGAACAGGGACAGCAACTGTCTGTGGCTGCTGCCATCTCCCATCTCCCTGGCTCGCTGCTGTCTGAAAGCATTAGCTTCCAGCTGCTCTGGCAGAGCTTGGCTGCCTGTCCTAAACCAGGGGGAAACCTCAGCAGTGCTGTGAAACTGGGATTGTGCTGAGCAGGATATAATGTGGAACTGGGTCCGTCCTTCCTTCAGGAGCGCTGGGGGTGATCCAGGGAAGAAGCAGCTCATTCCATGCTGGATCCTGAGTGCCAGTGTGAGCACTGCCTTAATTTGGATCGGAGACTCAGTTCACCACCATTCCAGGAGTGTCTGGCAGCTCGTGTGGGGCCAGGCTGGGAACATCCCCTGTGCCTCACACTCAGCAGAGCCCCCTGGGACTGGGCTCTGCTCTCTGGAAAGACCCTTTTTGGGAGGCCTGAGGATGATTGAGGGGAGATACCTGACCCATTCCCAGGTAAATGCACTCCTGAACCTGGTGGCAGCTCACCTCAGAGCTGCTGGGGGGGCAGGATGGGATTTACAGAAATACCTGTCGTCTTGTTGAGCTGCAGAGACCCAGAGGAGACCTGGAAATTGTCTTACTCTGCTGAATAACCTACTTTTTTTCTGAGCATTTTTGAACAGCAGCTTTCTTAGAAACTCATTGCTATGTTTTGTCTCACTGTGATGAGTTCAGCAGTTGCAACCACAGGGCTTTTTAGACCTTGCCATCCTGCAGGAAGGTCACATGGAGATACAAGCTTCCTTGGAGAGGGGAATAATGCCCTTCCGTGGTAGGATAACAAGGTGTTAGTGGTGTGTGAGGGAGTTCTGCAGCCATCCTGATTCCTGTTGCCCATCTGCTTCAGCTGGTACCTTGCTGGACTCAACCACTGTGGGATGTTTAGTGACCAGGTCCTGACTTTGTGCTTGTTGGAGGAAGAGGGAGACAAGCAGGGGGTGCTGACTGGCCCCTCGATTACCTGGCTGCCTAATGAGCTGGCTGCCTAATGAGCTGGGTGGCTGGGCTGTGCCCCTGGCAGTGGCAGCAGCAGCACGTGGTAGGGGCTCCCCCCTTGGGTGCCCAGGGACACTGGTGACAGGCTGGCTGGCTCCTGGTGCTCCAGGCTTCCAGCAGCCTGGGATGCACACCAGCTATTTCACTGGATTCTGCAGGAACTGGTTAGAGCCAAAAATAGCTTTGGCCCTGTAGTGGTGAAAGCATGCCAAAGCCAAGAAGTGCACTTGATGTTGGTAGTGGAAGGTGCTTTTGGATATAAATGCAGGTTGGAATTTGCTGAAGGGTTAGACCAAGCACAGTGCTGTGCTGTGTTGAACTAGTTTGAGATTTAAATGAGGGGGAGTGCAGCATCTGAAAGACCTTTTGGTTTGTTTGTTTGCAGTCATAAATCACAAGGGCTTGTGAAGGCCACTGTGTCACCTTGGGCCAGGGCTATGACTCTGTGCTGTAGATAAGGTGCTGTGTGTGGTACAAATAACGCCCAGCCTGAGCCCGTGGGTGCTCAGAGCTGGGGCAGTGGAACACAGCACGGGGCCAGGGCTGGGATCTGAGGGCTGCCTTGCATTTAAGAACTGAAGGTAGCTTTACAAGTGCTTTTTTACTGAAGGATTGATCTTGGGAGGGCACAGCCAGCCTTCCTTCTATTTGTTCACAAAGCTGGGGAAGGGGCTGGAGCATCAGGAGCAGCTGAGGGGTCTCAACCTGGAGAAAAGGAGGTTCCTGGGGGACCCTCTCACTCTGCAACTGTGTGACAGGAGGTGCAGGTGTCAGGGGCTCTTCTCCCAGTCAGCCAGTGACATGACTCTGTCTGCTCTTTCCCCTCTGTCCTCAATTCAGGAAAAATTGTCTAAAATCTCTTCCTAGCAGGAGAGCCAGGGAGCACCCACCTGCCACACTGGGATGCCCTTAGTCCATGCAGGAGGCTGGGTGTGATGTTCTAATCTCTGGCAAGTCTGAGACATTCTTCCTTCAGAGGAAGAGATAAGAGTGCTACTTTCAGGGAAGTTAGGAAGAGTTGCTTGCATTCTGATCAGCCTCTTACTCAAAGGAGCCTGCTGGGAATGATAGGCCATTATCTCTCCCCTAAGGCTGGTGCCATTCACTGGGATAGCCAACTGCTTTAATTGAGTGGGATTCAGAGTGTTCTTGGCTGGTGTGACCTGGAAGCCTGAGAGCTGTCAGCATGTCTCAAAGCTCCTTCTGGGAATAACACGGGCAAGTGTCTCTTTGTGACTTTCTTGATTAGTGTGTATGGGGATCTTGGATATTAAAACCAATTAGTTGTCTTTAAGGTCAGAGACTTATTTGACCTACCAGCATCTGTTTCAACTTGGCCTGGATTGAAGATCTTTGGGAGAGGGCTGTACAACTTCTGTAAAGAGGCTAATGAAGTGATGCTTTTTAGAGCACTTCCCTGCTGCCTCTGTAGCCCAAACACTTCAGGCAGGACATTAGTTGCGTGACAGTCTGGAGCAGCAGCAGGCAGGGGCTGTGTTAGTCTTCTCCTCCCCTAAGAAATGTAAAAGAGCAAAACCCTGTTTTTTTGATGTCTGAAAAGCACTTTGTTGGTTCTCTGACTCAGAATCCTGAGAGGAGGTTTTTTCACAGAGCTTAGCTGGTTTGCCCTTGAGAGAGGGCTGGAGGATACGATGAGGCATTTGATTTTTATGCCATTACTCTACTGGGAAGCATGAGGTCTGGGTTAAATTTGAGACAGTGCAGAAGCAGCACTTCAGACATCTGGGATACTTCAATGGCAAATGGGAGGTACCTGCTGGAAGGCAGATGGGAAGTTCCCCAATTTTCCTTCTGGCTTTGGATGGATTTGAACCACGAGGCAGCTTTGGGGATTAAGACCTCTGCAGGATCCATCCCAAAGCCATAGGAAAAACTAATATCAAACTTACTTATTTTCATGTAATTTAAGCCTTTTCTGTGATTTGTGGGGTCTTATCTCCTGACTCCATGCCTGGGGTCGGTGCTTGTGAACCAGCAGTCATGTGCTTAAGCACAGTTCAGTTAAAGCAGCTGCCAGAGCTGGGGAGCAGAGTGCTAGTGGGGAAATAGAAAAGGCTGACTGAGGCAAAGAGATCCTTCCAGTTTTGTTTTCTGTATTCCTCTGAGGAAAACAAAGTGTTAAAACAGAACTTGGGCTGCCTGGTGCTCCAGCTGTCTGAGAACAAATGGAATGGTCCTTAAAGTATGTGGCTGCATTGTTTTAAATAATCTCTGCTGGGAGCTGCTTCCATGCCTTCAGCTCCCAGCCCTGAGCCTGCACATGTGTTCTTTTTTTTCCCAGAGTAGCATCCCAGGTTTAACAAGCAGCTTTTGGAGGACTTGCCTGGTAGTGGCAAACCTGACCACTGGGTTATGAAGTCAAATCCTCTGAAGAGCCTGTTCTGTTTTCTTTTCTCTCCCATTATTGTCCAGCAGGAGGGGAATTACACCGGTAACAGTGAAGAAGCGTCCTTGGGGGGGCGGGAGGGACGGGAGACAGTGGCATGCATGTAATATTGTGTGGGTACACTTGTTGCCTTGGCTGCTCACAACCCTTCTCTTTTCCCTTCTCAGCAATGGTACCAGCATGATATCACTGATCATTCCCCCCAAAGACCAGATCTCGCGAGTGGCGAAAATGTTGGCGGACGAGTTTGGCACTGCCTCCAACATTAAGTCTCGAGTGAATCGCCTTTCAGTACTGGGAGCCATTACATCTGTACAGCAAAGACTGAAACTCTATAACAAAGGTAACTTCTAGCTTGTATGGATGCTGGCACACTTCCCTTTCTTGGAAGCAGCCTTAAGTTCCTGCACTATGCAGTTTTCTGCTAATCAAATCTGTTGGCCTGTGCTGCTGTTTTGCACTGATATTCCAGGTATGTTGCCCTTGGATGGCTACTACAGGGGTGGACTTTGGGACTAGAATAGTATGGTGGTCCTTGTCTTTATTAAGCAGGCTCATGATTCTGTCCTTAGCAGTGCTGACTCTGCTAAACTGGGCCAGATTTAGGAGCTATTTATTCCACAATAGTTCATTTGCATTAAAGTGATTTTGCATCAAGCAGAGACTTCTGTGTGCCTTATGCACTGTGCAGCTGCCATCATTTGGGAGGGAACAGACTCAGACCATCTGAAATGAGCACTGAAAGAGTTCATCAATTATTGCCTTTATGCTGGCGTGTGGCCTTCCATGGTCAGTCTGTCAATCACTGTATGAGGTCTAGGAAAGCTCCATGGGGCTATCCAGCCTTTTTCTGTGTCCTGTGAGTTTGCAGGCTCCTGGGTTTAACAGACCATCATAGGCATAGGTGCACTAAATGAGTTTGTTTCCCATTGTAGAGCTCTGGGAGGGAAGATTTGGGAACTTTAATTTCAGCTCTGCCGTAACTCTCAAGGTCTGGCAGTTTGTGATGGGTGCAGCTTGCCATGCTTCTTAGTGAACTAAAACTGCATTGTGTTGTTTATAGTACCTCCAAATGGTCTGGTTGTTTACTGTGGAACAATTGTGACAGAAGAAGGAAAAGAGAAGAAGGTCAACATTGACTTTGAACCTTTCAAACCAATCAATACGTCGTTGTATTTGTGTGACAACAAATTCCACACAGAGGTAAGAACTCCTGTTGCAACAGCTGAAGTCAGCCTGCTTTGCTGGGCTCCCTGGGCCCACCTGGGTGTGCTGAGCCTGTGGAACAGCAGGCTTTTGGGAGCACATCCTCTGGGGAGAGCTTGTGACTGGCCACAAATGTGTGATGTTTGCTGGAAGGAGTTTGAGCCACCGTCCAGCTCCTGTCACACTGATATCATGGCCCAGCCCATGGCTGCTGAGACGTAAGCTCCTCTCTGTAACTGGAGGCAGGGAGCTTTCTTCTTAGCTGCAGAGGCCCAGAGATCTCATTCCAGGCCAGGCCTTAAAGTACTGCCAAGATAATTATCAGTGTTGCCAGTCTTGATATCAGATGTGTTAACTGAGACCTTTGATGGAGAACTGGCATCTGCCTCATCTGTCTGGGATAAAGTGGGATTATTTTTTTCCTCCATCTAATTAAGTTAAACGAATGGTTTGAGGCATGTTTAAGGTAATGTGGATTGTAGCAGTCAGTTTATTGCCTGTGTTCTGGCTCTGGCAGGTGCAGAGGTCTCAGTGTTTGCAGTACACTGTGCCCCCCACGTCCATGGTGTTCACCACAGTGAATGTGTGGGCTGAGACTTAATTGCCTGTTGTCAAAGCCATGTGACACGGGCTTGACAGGCCCTTCAGTGAGGTAGTTCTGCTTGTTTGCTTGGGTTTTTGGAGATCTAATCCATTACTGGCTTTCAAAGGGCAGGAGTACAGGAAGGAACAGGTGAGGTACATCCCTGCTATTCTGTGTCCCCACAAAGGGTGAAATCCCAACACACCTTTGGCCTATCAGGAATGCAAACCTGTGCACAGGTCCAGGTTTAGAGTTCTGCTGAGTCCATGTGTCCACAGGCAAGTGAAAGCAAGAGGTAAATAAGAGAATTCAGGAGGGAGCCAGGGAGGTGTTTGTCCCTGCCGTTGTTGGCAGTGGGACAGGGGCAGGTTTCCTTCTGCTCTGTCAGGAGAGGGATTAATTTGGTGTCCTCTACTGGGGCTGCTGCCTCAGGGCACTGATCCAGTCCAAAAGTGCCTAGCAGGCTGTTCCCAGGAGGCAGCTCCCAGTGCAGTGGTGCTGGTGTGTGGCCTTGCTCAGATATGGCAGTGACCTGAGAGGACTCTGGTAATTGCTGCTTGCAATGTGTGATTGCTGACAGGCCCTCCCTCTGTGGGCTGTGTGCTCTCCCCTTTGGAGTGTGTGATTATTTTACTTGTGCAGAATCAGATGGAGCTGTAAAGGCCTGCTGTGTGATGTGAGCACTGAATTCTGGGGTTTGGCCATCTCTGTGGTTGTGGAGCAGTGCCTTTAACACAGCGTGTACCCCGAGCTGACACACAGGGCAGCTGGCTCTGTGCTCCACAGGTTTCCTAGGAAAGGGAGGGTGTGTGAAGGAGCAGGAACAGGAGGTGATCTTCACCTTCAGGCTAAAGCTGCAAAGAGAAAACTCAGTCCAGGCTGCAGGAACAGAACAAAAGCAATAGTCTCTTTTTGGTGCTTGATAGGTCAAACAGTGGAATTGCTGACAGACAGGAGGCTGAGGGAACCACTGATCACTGAATACTGTATTAAAATAAGAGGGAATCAAGAACATCAGAGCTGCAGTCATCTGCTGCCTGGCAAGAGTTATCTGATAAGAATTGCTCTGGATGTTTTATTGGCTGTGTGAAAGCAAAGCACCTCCCTGAGGGGATCAGAGCCCCGGTGGGTCTGAGGGGCAGGGCTTACAGTGACTTATTTTGGTGCCTTGGCTGGAGCATTCATTCCAGTCACACGATTTGCTTGGCTCTGTCCCAGCTGCAGTGTAATATGCCACTTCCTCCTCTCATTCATCCCACTGCTGGGGAATTAATACAGAATATTTATTTTGGCCAGGAGATTCCATTAAACCTTAGTGCCTGTTTCTTTGAAGCTTGAAAGCTGTATAGCTTGGTTTGTGGATTTTGGAAGAGGATGACTGATGGTTTTTATCCTTTCAGTTCAGCCCAGTAATCAGGCTAAAGGGCCTGTGCAGTAAACCAGCACCATCACTTTCAGTGTTAAACTGGGGACTTCAAGCAGTCTGGAGTTTGACAAGTTCTCCATCCTGCTGATGAGGGTTTGCCAGTCAGAAAGAGGATTCTGGCTGTTAGTTTTTGGGGCCATGTATAGATGAGGAGCGTGTGTGCTGGATGTTTCTACCTGCTCAGGTGGCCCTTGAGGGAGTTTAGGGTGGGGTGCTTGTGAGTGTCCCACACCACCAGAAGCAGGGCTGGGCAGAAAATTGGGCACAAGTAACTCAAACCCCTTGATACTGTGCAGTGCTTTAGTCGTTGGTCAACTTAAATGACCTTGTGGGCTGAATTCAGCTGCCTCCTTTACAGGGAAGAAAATGGAAGGATAACTTCTTTTTGCAGCAAATGTTATGGCTGTCTTCTCCATAAGCAGCTATGCCCAGAACAACTATTGCTGCGGTGACTTGTGTTCTGTGAGGCTGAATCTGCCACAGACACTATAGATTTAATCATTCTGCCTGTGGGGCTCCAAGTCAGCAGGTGCAGCAGCCCAGCAGTTGTGGTAGAGGCGAGTTGAGAGGCTGTGTCAGTGCTTTGGAGTGCAAAACTGAACTGACAATCAGCTGAACAAGTTCTGCTTTCCTGGCTGGAGTGCTGGGAAAATGGCTCTTCCAGCTGTGCCAGCCAGGGAGGTGCTGCAGCCTTGTAGGTGTGATCATTCCACTTCTCACTGCCCTGAGCCCATCTCTGGGGCTGTGCTGTCTCACCTGCCTGGGACCTCAGGGGAGGAGCTGGCAGGGCTGTGAAACAGTGATCAGAATTGAACTGGAGTTGCCTTTGTGCTCTTGACAGTGTTGTCTGAGATTGGACTGTGTATGGAAAGAATCCTTCCCTGGGAGGGTGGGGAGGCCCTGGCACAGGTTGCCCAGAGAGGCTGTGGCTGTCCCTGGATCCCTGGAAGTGTCCAAGGCCAGGTTGGACGAGACTTGGAGCAACCTGGGCGAGTGAAGGTGTCCCTGCCCATGGCAGGGGTGGGATGGTATGATCTTTAAAGTCCCTTCCAACCCCAGCTATTCTGTAGTGATCTGGAATAGTCACAACTCCTGAACCTGCTGCTCTTCCTGTGGTTTATTTGTAAAACAAACAGCAATACCACCTACAGAACTAGAACTGGTTGAGCTGTGCTGTGTGTGGTGGCCTGTCTGAGCCAGGTCCCTCACCCCTGTGCTCAGTGACACCTCTGCTCTGTTCCAGGCCCTCACGGCGCTGCTCTCCGACGACAGCAAGTTTGGCTTTATTGTAATAGATGGCAGTGGGGCACTCTTTGGAACCCTGCAAGGAAACACACGAGAAGTCCTGCACAAATTCACTGTGGATCTTCCAAAGAAGCATGGTAACACACTAGTCTGCCTCTAGACTGTCTGCAGCAGCATGTCCTGGGGTGGGATGTGGGGGTGGAAGCAGGGAACTTGGCCTCTAGGGGTTTAGCTCAATTCAAGTCTTTGCTTCCTTGGAATCTGACAGCAAAGCCTCTAGTCTGAACCTTCTGTCAGAATTAATGAATCATGGTAATATGCAGCTGATCCTAAAAGTGGCACTTTTTATTTCTGGGTGCATTTGAGCCCTTACTTGGTTCTGGGACAGTTTTAATGAAATGTTAGTAGCACAGGTAGTAATCCCACTTGGTAGAATCTTTCCAAGTTTGCATCCCATGGTGTTGTGTGCAAACCTCAGTGAAGAGCAGGAAGTTGTTCCCTGCAAGAGGCACAGAAGGAACAAGGAAAATTTGAGTTCCACTATATGATGGTGTGTTGTAGTCAGGCAGTGACTGTTAGGTGTTCCTGGCCTCCTGTCCTGTGGGGAGTGGGATGGGACAAAATGAAATGGGAATGTGTTGAAGGCTGCAGCTGCCCAGGCTGGCTCACCCCTCTCGTGCAGGTCGGGGGGGTCAGTCCGCCCTGCGCTTCGCTCGCCTGCGGATGGAGAAGCGGCACAACTACGTGCGCAAGGTGGCCGAGACGGCCGTGCAGCTCTTCATCTCCGGGGACAAGGTCAACGTGGCGGGGCTTGTCTTGGCCGGCTCGGCCGACTTCAAAACCGAGCTCAGTCAGTCTGACATGTTTGACCAGGTGAGTGCCTTTCCTGAGCACAGCCCCTGGCTGAGCTGACATGGTGATGTCGGCAGTGCTCTGAGGTGCTTCTCGGGAGGAGTGGGACTTGTGGCTGAAGTGACTGGATCAAAACCAAAACTGTGATGTATCCAAAGAGCTCTCCCTTTCCTGATCCCTCCTTGCAGGAGCTCTCCTTTTCTTTAAAAACAGTGCCTGTAAGAAGTCTGTCCTCCCTGGTTTGGAAATACCGTTCATGTTGTCTCACCAAATCAGAATTAGAAGCTTTATAGGAATTAAACTCCAATAAACCAAATCTTCTTGCCTGAAAATTGTGGTTCAGTATTGTGCATTCAGAGGTCCCTCTGACTCAGAGCTTGTGCTTGCAAGTGAAGCCCAGTAGATGAATGCAGTGGCTCTTGCCAGGCCTCTGCTCTTGTAGTGGGATGAAGGAATCTGATGGCCCTGCTCTGGAATAGATTGATTTGTGTATTTATTTGTTCCTCTCTCCTCTTTCCCTTGTTCAGCGGTTGCAATCCAAAGTGCTCAAACTAGTTGACATTTCATATGGAGGAGAAAATGGGTTCAACCAAGCGATTGAGTTGTCAACTGAGGTCCTCTCCAATGTGAAATTCATCCAAGAGAAAAAACTAATAGGTAAGTGCTGCCCGTGCAGCCTCCCCCTGAGCCAGACACGTGTGACTGAACATGCTGGTCATCTTTCAGCCTCCTGGCAGAGCCTTTGGGCTGCCCCAGCCCTGCCATGGTGGCTGAGAGCATGGCCTGTGATCCTTTCTGCCACCTGGGCACCTCAAATACTGGGGGGGTGAGGGGAGGTGGTTTATTTTTTTTATTCCCCACCTTCTTTCACCTTCTCTGACCTTTCACCAGAGATTGCCTTAGTCCCTGGCCTTCTGGTGACAGTTTCTTCTTGCATTCCAATGAAGCTGTTTCACAGTGTGTGTGCTGTGCTGAGTGCTGGTGACAGTCCCTTTCTTTGTGCCCTGGCTGCAGGACGATACTTCGATGAAATCAGTCAGGACACGGGCAAGTACTGCTTTGGTGTGGAAGATACACTAAAAGCTCTGGAAATGGGAGCAGTAGAGATCCTGATAGTCTATGAAAACCTGGATATAATGAGATATGTCCTGCACTGCCAAGGCACGGAGGGTAGGTGGAGCTTTGGGGGACTTTGGGACACCTCAACTGTGTCACAGGGAGAGAAAGGTCTCTCTGCAGGAGCACCTGAGGAGGTCTGATCTCAGGGAGGTTGTGGAGCCAGGTCACTGCAGCTTCCCAGCTCTGGGGGACAATCCTGTAACAAGCAGGATTGCTCTGTAGAGAAGGAATTACAGTGCCAGGGTGGCAGTTTGTCCCAGGGCCAGCCTGGAACCTGCCTTCCAGCCATGAAAGTGTGATGCCAGAGGGGAGGCTGATGTGACCCTTAGGGCCAGAAACACCATTCTCTGACTGCAGACAAACCCTGTGCCCACAGCAGGGCCTCTCCCTCTTCTGGTGTTGGCACTACAGCTGTTCCCTGCTGCTGTGCCCTCTTGGGTTGCTCAGAGAGCTTCAGCTGGAAAGCAGGGCAGTGCTAGTGACCAGACCCTCTGAGCTGTAGTTGCTGGCTGTGCTCAGCCTCTTGCTGCCTTTAACCTGCATCTGGTACCTTTATCCCACCTAACATTGTTTTTTTTTTTTTCTTGCTTCTCAGAGGAGAAGATCCTGTATTTGACACCAGAACAAGAGAAGGATAAATCCCACTTCACAGATAAGGAGGTATTCCAGCTCTGGGGCTTGTGGGTTTATTTTCAGTTACTGGTGCAAGGCTCTGGACATCTGGGCTTAGTTTGGCACAAGTACATGAGCTTCACTTGGTAACCTTGTGGCACTCATGTGAGGCTTCAAGGCAGTACCTGTGGCTCTTCCTGTTCACCTCCAGTGTAACCCTGGACTCCAGGCTTGCTTTTCTCCAATCTTCCCTGCTGCCAGTTCCAGGGCTGTGGAAATGGGCTGAGGTGACAGGCAGTACAGGGGGTCTGGCCACCTTCAAACCATCTGCTGCAGGAGTTTGGTGGCCACTGTGCAGGCCAAGGCCCCAAACTGTTGCTCCCTGTGCACTGATTCGGTTGGTGCAGAACCACTGTGAGGTTACAGAGCATGACGTGGATTCAAGGGCAAGGCAGTGTTTGCTTTGGGATGTATTTGATGTGTGGAGCTGTCATTTGCTGCCTGTGCAGGTCAGAAAGCCCTGTGATGGGGTGGGAGGGTCTGTGTTTGCAGAGTAAACTGGGCAGAAAAGTGTGTCCCCTGCCCAAAGGGTTGGCATCTCTGGCTCGTCCCAGTGGTGCCAGGGAGGCCGTTTCCAGCTGCTTTCCCTGCTGCAGGAACTGCTGAATCCTTCTGTGCATGGAAAGTCTGCAGTGTTACCTGCACTGATGTCTTTCTGTGTCAGTAATCACTTGATCTTCTGGTTACAGAACTGTGCTTTTGGGCTCTGTTTGCATGGATCAGTGTTCCTGACTGGAAGCAGTGCCTCTTGGAGTGGGCTGGAATCTGTGCAGGGTGTAGAGCAAGTCTGAAGGAACAATGAAAACAGAGTGTAGCACAAGGTGACACTTGAGCAGAAGAACAAACAAGGCATTTTCTCTGTGGCTTTTGCCCAGAGTTCCAGGTTAGAGAGGCCCAAAACAAGGCCTGTCAGTGTTTTTATAACACCAGGAGCCTTCTGATTGAGCCAGCACTTGTCCAACACAATTGTGTCAGGAATGCCTTCCACATGAGGCTTCCTGTGGAGCATTAAGCTGCTGTCCTTAGGAATGACAAAACCGTGGTGATTTTGGAGCCAAAGCCAACTCTTGGTGTGAATCTTTTCAATACCAAACATGGAGTGACCAGAACAGGTTTTATTATTTATTTCTCCCTTCCAATGTCTCCACAGACTGGGCAGGAACACGAACTGATAGAAAGTATGCCCCTCCTGGAGTGGTTTGCAAACAACTACAAGAAATTTGGAGCAACATTGGAAATTGTTACAGACAAATCACAGGAAGGATCCCAATTTGTGAAAGGATTTGGAGGAATTGGAGGTAAATTGCAAAAGAAAAATGTGGTGGTGGGAGTTTAGTGGTTGATTTTAATTAGTCTGGTACCAACAGTGGGATTAGTCTTAGTCCTGTCAGTGACGAAACTGGTTCAGGAAACAGTGGTGTTCACCAGGGATGTCCAGGGGAACTCGCTCCATGTTCTGCCCAGGCCAGGGATTCCAGGACAGAGCTGGGGCTGCTTTGCTGCTGAGCCAGCTCTGCCTCTGGCTGTGCTTGGCTTGATGGATGTGAACCAGGATGAATGTATTGGAAAGAGGAATTTCTAGGCCCAGAGAACCAATCAGAAAGAAAGAAGCTTGGATTCTCTGCCTACATAAGGAGCAACAGGTTTCTAAGTGTTGAGGTTTGTAATTCCAGGAGCCCTTCATTTCCTGCCAGATCCAGCCTCTTCACGTAGTGGGATCCTCTTTGCTACCGGGATACAGGCTTCCCAGAACCCTGGGTTGGTGTTTGGGGTGGGAAGAATCCAGGAATATAGCCACTAAATCCTGCTCTTACTGCACTGTAAAGTACCCTCAGTGCCAGCTGCCCTCTGGGTTTAACTGACAGGCCTTTGTCACCTTGGAACAAGTGATCTGCTTCTGGTATTTTTTGGAAATACAACCCTAGAAGAAATATTAGGAAGAAAATTCCTCCCTGTGAGGGTGGGGAGGCCCTGGCACAGGTTGCCCAGAGACGCTGTAGCTGCCCCTGGATCCCTGGAAGTGTCCAAGGCCAGGTTGGACGGGGCTTGGAGCAACCTGGGCTAGTGGAAGGTGTCCCTGCCCATGGCAAGGGGTGGGACTGGATGGGCTTTAAGGTCTCTTCCAACCCAAACCATTCCAGGACTGTGTGAAAAGATTGTGGAATAGACTCAGCTCTCACAGGAGGAATCTGGCCTGGCTGGGCAGTGGGTATTTCTTCCTTTTGGCCATGAGTTCCATGTGGATTTGTCAGTCCAGCTGCATGTCTGCTGGCAGGGCTCAGCGGGAGCCTGAGCCGGCTGTGAAGGTCAGCTGGGAAGCCGTGGCTGAGCAGGCAGGGCTCAGGGCACTGTGCAGGTGGAATGGTGCAGAAGCTAAAGCCTGTTGTCTTTGCCAGGTATCTTGCGGTACCGAGTGGACTTCCAGGGCATGGAATACCAAGGAGGAGACGATGAATTTTTTGACCTTGATGACTACTAGGTAGTCGACCTGGGTCCGGCAAAACGTGCCTCGCCCCTCCAGCATCCAACCCAAGGAGCAAACTCATGGTGGAAAACACAACAGATCCCTGCCTTAGAATTGGAACATTTCCAGAACTTGATCCACAAGCATTGGATTTAAGAAAGCAAAACCCTACACTTTGATTTGTCATAGTGTCAGTACAGCAGCAAACTACTAAGTTCCTATATGCCACTTTGGACTAATTTAAAAAAGAATCCCAGTTTTTACTTTTACTCAATGGTGAAATTGGTTGCTCTTGTATTTTATGGAAATGATTTTTTTAACCTTCATGATACATTAACTGCTGTAAACCTCTTCCTTCAAAAATTAATAGAAGTAAGATCCTACTGGTTTGTTTCTTTATCATTTGATTGGAGAAATCAATTGCTGCATTTGGCAGCGCCGTGACCCATTTACATGGCATTCTCAGCTTAGACTGCAGAAGAAATGTAATGAGGTTGGAGCCATTCTCTTCAAAAGCTTGAGAAGGCACTGACCTGAGTGCTAGTTCATAACGTGTGGCTTGCAAATTCCAATGGTTTGGGGAGGCTCACCAGCCAAACGTGCTTTAATCTGTTTGCAGAAACACTGCTCTTACAAACTAGGAAATGCACTTCATGGATTGCAATGGAAATGCTGCTGAAGTCTTGGGCTTAATTTGGATTTGAGCAGTGCAGCCTTCAGGAATTCTATTTTTTTTTTTTTTTTCAGTCTTGACAAAAAAATAAACATGAGATTTCAGTGAAGTAAGGTACACTTGGCTTTTTGTTCCTCAGTAAGTTTTTCTTTTTGCTTTAGGACTGCGTAAGGTTTCCTTGATTATGTGAATTTGAACCCACAGTTCTCTAAGGGAAGTGGGTATTTTACGGGAATACTGAGTCAGTGAAGGCTGAGACTTTAGTGCTGGGGGTGTGGAACGTGGGATACCAACCCCTGGAGTGCTGGCACAGGCCCTGGGGACACCATCTCCCAGCACTAAGGCAGTGCCTGTCCTGGAGGGGATGTGCCCTTCTTGGGTTAAAGGCTCTGGGTGCCCCAAGGCTTTGTGTCCCGCCCGTCCCAGGGAGCACAGCCCGACCTGCTCCGGGTGCTCGGGGGTCCTGCAGGCCAGGGGAGCACTGGCACAGATCATGCACATGCACATGTCCTGCTTCTTCCCAGGGCTCTGCTCCTGCCTCTTCCCAGGGCTCTGGGTTCCCTGGCGCTCTGCACGGAGCTGGGCCGGTCCTGCCCCGGCTCCGCCGCTCCTGGTGCAGCTCCGGCCCGGCTGCAACCCTGCCTCGTCCCGTAATCCTGGTTCACTTGAACGGAGGGGGAGCTTGTCTTAAAATCTCTGCCACGCTGTTCTTTGAGGTCCAAAATTCCTGTGAGCAATACAACTTGTAACCCTGGTCTCTAACCTGGCAGGTGGCTTTGCTGTCGCTCTCACATCCAAGCTGGAATTCTCACGGAAGGTGGGACTGGGTGTGCCGTGGCTGTGCCCAGACCCAGGTCTGAGCACCCCCGTGGCCCTCACAGCGGTATGTTCTGGATTTTGCCATTGTAAATGGGTCTAATGTGACATGACAAGACCACAAAAATTGGATGTAAATTTACATTTTTGAATATACTGCTTGTTGTTTCACATGATACATTAGGGTATGCAGCTCCTTTTTGTAGTTTTTATTTTTACTATTTAAGTTTGGAAATGATGCCAAATTTTTGTATTTCTTTAATCAATGTGTTCTCTTCAGTGATATATATTGCATTATATATTGATGTGTATATCAATATATACTGATATGTATTACACTTACACATGCAAACACGTTCAACAGGGGTGGAAATTCCTAGCCTTCGCTACTATATAGCCTCTGCAGAGAGATCCCAAGCAGTGATATCTTGGTGTTGTGATGTACAGAAATGGAGAAGAGTATTAAACCATATTTAAGAATATAGTATGGACTCCTGATTTATTTGCTCCAGTTCAGGAAACTCCCGTTTTTCACTCCCAGCTCGGTGCCAGCTTCAGGTCAGTGCTGGAGTGTGGAGGCAGCTCTTCCAGCTGGGCTTGTGTTTCTCTCTGGACCAGTTTTCCCCCTGTGCTGGCCCTGCTGAGGCCCCTCCAGGGCTGTGTCCAGCTCTGGGCCCTCATGGAAGAGACACATTGAG
>JAWWES010000030.1:1009625-1020954 GCA_035583135.1 Lophotriccus pileatus | reverse complement strand
CCAGGCTCCCCAGGGCAGTGGGCACAGCCCCAAGGCTGCCAGAGCTCCAGGAGGGTTTGGCTGATCCTCTGGGGCACCGGGGGTGACTCCTGGGGCTGGGCCTGAGCAGGGCCAGGGGTTGGACTTGTGTGATCCCTGTAGATCCCTTCCAACTTGGGATATTCCATGAGTCTATGAAATATTGCTCCAAAATGAAGGCTTTTTTCTTTTTATTAAGGTCTGATTTATTTTGTAGAACTGCAACCAGAAGAGGTTTTGAATCTTTTGGAAGTGTCTGTGGAGATCTTTTTTTTTAAGTTCTCCTTTTGGGTGTGTGACCTGGTGACAGCTGAAGGGAACTTGGAAGTGAAAGTGGCACCAGCTGCTTTTGCCCAGTTTTTATTTTTGGCACCATGGCTTGCTCTGCATTGTTTCCTGAGCTCTAAGCACACATGTATATCAGGTGGGGCATAGATAGATCTTGTTTCTGTAGCACACATTCATTTAGGGTAATGATGATTAATAGGACGTGCAAGGAGGGAGATAGAGAAGCTCTTGGGTGATTCACAGACCTTATCTGGGAGATGTATCTGTTATCTGTGTGGTGTATGTGTAGAGCAATTAGTGAACAGGCCAGAAAGAGGCAAGAACAGTCTTAAATCTGGAGCCTTGTAGAATCTCTTCAGGAAGCTTTTATTCAGTCTTGGTGCTTTTTCAACCATTGAGGCTTCAGGAGTCATTTGGAACCCGTGTAAAAGGAGAAGGCAGAGATCAGGTTTGCTCTTGCAAACCATCTTGCTCTCATGATGTTGTTAATCATGAAACCTAACGAGGCTCTTCTAAAATCAGGCTGTGACATTGAACAAACACCTCTGATGCCCATGGACTGGAGGTGGTGTTCCATTTGTCCACAGGTAGTCTTTGAGTTCTACGCTTTTTTCTCATGCAGTCAAATACCTTCATAGTTCCTGTAGTTTACTAGAAAATTAATTACTTTCTGCATTTTGTAAGCTGTTAGTGAATGGAGAGGAGAGATAATTTATTAAGAAGTATTTATTCCTGTTTGTGGTACTTGGAGTTTGATCTGATCTACTCTGACTTGCAATGTAATTGGTATTATTTGGAAATAAAGTCCTTGGTCCCTATCACTTGTTCCTGTTGCATTGAGAAGCATATATTAAATACCAGTTCCTAGTACTTGAAACTGTTATAGTTTCCCAGGCCTTATTTTTAACTCCTTAATTATCTTTAATAATGCTGTTGTACCCCATGGGAGCTCCCCATTATGAACACACATGGATTCTAATAGCTCCTGTTTTCATCTGCTCCAATATGGATTTGACTGCAAAGTTAAAACCATACTGGTCTCTTATCTAGGTCTTCAGAGGAACTGGTTCTGTTACCAGTTGTGTAATGCAACCCCGTGGGTACAGCACCTTCCATGGCTTCAGCCTGGTGGAGCATTGCAGGGTTTAAGCGTGTTTGTCACACTGATTTGGGAAATAGCTCCGAGAGCTCTGTCAGGCACCATCCAGGGCTCTGTAAGCAAACATGTACAGTGTGAACTGGAGGCTATTCATTCAGCAGCAGAAGATAAGAGCCTAGACATCCCTTTGAATTATTGCATCATGTAGGATGTGATGAAACAGTCCTTGGGAAATGAATTATTAGATAGATGTAATGAACTTAACCTGGTAACCAAGTATTGCCCCACCAACTTTCTTCCTTGTTTCAGTTACACTTTTCCCTCACTTTTTTAAGAAAAGATAATTTTATCTCACTTCTAAAACTCTGCTTAGGTTTTTTCATGCTTATTTAGACCCTCACAGGGTCTTTGGGGTTCTTAGAAAAGGTTCTTTGCTACACTTTTCTTTCCATTTATTGTTCTTAAACTCTCAGCTTCATCGTGTGCAGTGCCCTGCTCTTGCCTTCCTCTGGTGTCCACAGGTGGGCTGTGCAGCTGGGGAGCTTTAACAGAGGAATGAGAACCTTCTCTCTTCCCGAGCATCCAGTGGGAGATACCGACCTGTTCCTCCCCAGGCCACATCTTAACATTCCTGCAGCGGCTTGGTCAGACTTGCCTCTCCCGGCACCTCCCAGCCCGTTCTCCCAGGGCTCCGAAGGCTTGTGACAGTGTTCTGGGCTTTCCCTGTGCCTTATCCTGGTTCTGCCCAACGGGATGTCCAGCTCCACAGGCTCTCCTTCACCTGCATTTTTGTTTCCATGGAGTCCCCAGCCCTGGAGGTGTCCAGGGAAGGCCTGGCCGTGGCACTCAGTGCTCTGGGGATGGGGCACAGGGTGGACTCTGTGGGCTGGGAGGGCTTTTCCACCCTCAGTGACTCTGATTCTTACTCCTTGTGTCCTGGTGATGGATGAGCCATAGGAACAGGACACCGACTTAGTTCTTGTTGCTGTCATTGCTGCCATTTGTGCTTGCAGATGGCAGGAGTGTATCAGTTTATAACTGGAAGCTGTCTTCACAGAAATCATAGCCTTAATTCGAGTTGGCCAAGTTGTAATTTATTACTGTTCAGAAGAACCTATTTGCCCAGGGGCGAGCAGAGTTGTGGAGCATGAGGGTGTAATATATGTGTATTCATTCCTTACACCAGCATTCCCTGCAAAGGCAGTTCTCTGTTAGTGCTGTCACAGCTGAACTGAGGCACAGAGAATCCCAGAATGGTTTGGGCTGGAAGGGACCTTAAAACTGCTGTTGTTCCACCCCCTGCCATGGGCAGGGACACCTTCCACCAGCCCAGGTTGCTCCAAGCCCAATCCAGCCTGGCCTTGGACACTTCCAGGGATGGGGCAGCCACAGCTTCTCTGGACAACCTGTGCCAGGGCCTCCCCACCCTCCCAGGGAGGAATTTCTTCCCAATATCTAACATAAATTTCCCTTCTTTCAGTTTAAACACAGAAACTTGCAAAAGGAAGTTTATCTTTCTGTTTATTGATGATACAATTTAGGATTAACTTGCTTAAGCTTCTGTTTGTTGTTCTTTACTAATTTGGAGCTTCTGTCGGTTGGTATTTCTATTCTGATACCAGAAGGAAATACAGCAACAGAAACTGGAGTTGGAAAAGTTTGTACTTGAAAGCCAAGACTTTAACATCATAACTTCATCATCCTTTTTTCACGATGCAAATTCAGGCACAGACATGATGAAGTGTTCTTAAAATGCCAGCAAGTGCAGGACATGCATTTCTGCTCAAGCCTTTTCCTCTGGAGCATGAAATCCCAGATGGGAGATGAGGCCTGGCCTGTCACTCTGGAGCCTGCATCCTTTTGGAAATGTTCTTCTCTGCAGCTGTTAAAATGAGTTGTCAGAACCAGGCAACTGCTTTGCTGCCTCTGTTAGGTTGGAAGGAATTTACAAATACCTCTTTGACATGTTTTCTGGTATTTTGCCTCAAAACAGTGGGACTGTTACTATTTCTTTTTGGAAACAGTCCAACAGATCCATTAAAAAGAAATACATATTTGATTCATTTTCTTTAAAGGAACAAAGTGTTCTCTCCAATATCTGAAATATTTGTGCTCGTCCCTTTATTTTGAACGGGCTTCTTTCAGAGACACAAAGCTTTCAGCCCGAGCCCAACAGTGCAGAAGCAATTAAAGCTCTGCCCGTGGTCAGCCTGCAGGGGCAGGGGCATGGCCTGGTATCCCCACTCCTTAAAGCTGAGGTAAAACTGGCCAGTTTTCCCCCTGGTGAGCAGCAGCAGTGCTTCCCAGTATTGTTGACTCTTCTGGCTGAAGCTGGAGTCTGCTCTCAGTTAAAGTTAAAAGTACTTTGGTGTTTGTTTTCAGCAGTTTCTTGTAACATCTTTTTTTTTTTTTGAGTTCTTTGTGTGGGTGTTACAGATTTTGAGGGCTGATGTGACAGCCCAATTGGGTGGTAGTTGCACTCACTGCAAATATTTTGCAAAGGGACGGGCACTGGGGTGGGTCTCAGAGCCAGGCACAGCCCTTTGGGGGAGAGCAGCTTGTGGGGCTCTGCTGGTGTGGCCATGGCTTGGTGCTGGCTCTGGACAGCGGCTGGATCAGGAGATGTACAGTGCAGGGATTGCTTTTCCCAAGTGCGATTGGTTATCTGAAGGAAGGCTCGTGATAGGCACTTCTCCCTCATCCTTGTGTGTCTGAGTGCTCTCCGCTTTGTGACTTCAAGTATTACCTCAGCCTGTTCATTCTTAGGGCAGGAAGAGAGACCTGCTCTTTAGTGGGTCAACTCCTGGTGTTTATTTTGAAGTAGAAGTGAGTGGTTACTCCGTGGGTTGAACTGCAGCCCGTGAGCAAGGACTGAGCTGGGAACAGAGCACTGCTCAGCGCTTTCCTCAGCTCAGGAGAAGTGTGTCCCTGCTGTCCAAAGACCAGCAAATGGAGTACCTGTCTGTGAGTTTTGGTTCCTGATTTTCCTCAGACGTGGCGTGGCGTACACCAGTCCCTCGGCCTCTGCCACAGGAGTCCAGCTGTATTCCCCGTGCTCTGTGGCCAGCACGTGGTGAGAGCAGCCCGTGGAACCAGGTTCAGCTGTGGTAGCCTCCCCAACATGGGATTGTTTGAGAGCTGCCAACCCCCGACCTTTCTGCTCCTGGAGAAAGGGCTCTGCTGGTACAAACAACTTCATAGACACAAGTGACTTTATGGGGCTTGGTTGTTCTCAGCGGTTCTTAGAGAGCACTGAAGATCATACACCTCCTCCCTGAGCTGCACATGGGCTTGACCAGAGGAGTGACCCCTCTCAGGGGCCCTGCTCTCTTTTCAAGGAGCTTTTCAAATCATTTCAGCCATGGCTGTTGGCTGCTGGGCAGTTCTCTCATCTTTGTCTTTTCCTCAGAAGTTGAAGCTAATCAAAAGTTAGTAATTTACTTAATCACTAATCTTGATGATCGAGATTAGGAGGAAGTGGTAGTATGACTCCCTCCTGAGAGACGTCACTGAGCTGCTGCAGAAGGGACTTCTGAGCACAGAAAAAGTGGTGTGAGCTCAGAGACCTGGTCCTTATTCCTCTGGGTGACCTGCTAGCCTGCCTTTTGCTGGTGTTCCTCTTGTTCCACGTGGAGATCTCAGTCTATCCTCTGTCAGACTGGAAGGATGTGTCCCTGTGAAGACAAGCACTGTGTGATGGATTCATGTAACCCCACAAGGTACTAGACCTTGTCTCAGCAAATCCAGAGCCCGCTGCTCAGAGCTGCAACAGGAAGTGTAATTTTGACATAAATCTGTGTCCCTTAAAGCTTGACACAGTCCCACTAAGCTTGAGAGATTTCACAAGGAGTGGGCAGGAGCTGTTAGTGCTGATGCCTCTTAGGAAGCATCAGCAGCAGGCTGTGTGTGAGTGCAGGGCTGTTGTCAGCCACCGCCTTGTGTTCGTGCTTTCTCAGCCTCCTTTGGAAAAGAGGATTTTTTTTCTGCTCTCTGATCCTGTTACGGTGGAAAGCAATGTGCTAGGAAGTGTGCCTGCCTCCAAGAGTGCCCTGCTCCTGCTGGGAGGGGAGGAGGGAAATCTGGAGACAGGAGATGCCAGGCAGTGTGTTCTGGGGATATGTGACACTGTCCTCTCCATTGTAGGGCTTTGGTCTCTCTTCCACAGAAGAGTGTTCAAGGAAACAGAAACATGTCATATATTCCCAGCTCAGGTTGAAATGACATCTGGGCAGTGTCTTTGCTGGGCTCCTCCTGGGACACAGCCCTGCAGGAGGGGCTGTCCCTGGCCTGGGGGGAGCTCAGCAGCTCTGATGTCAGTGCTAGTAATGGTTTGCTGCTTCTAATGGTCCCACTCAGTGCTCATGCAGAGGACATTCCCCTGCCCCGTGCCAGGCTCCTGGAGGTTTAGCAGGTTGGCCATTCCAGGTGTCCCTGGGCCTCCATCACTGGCATGCCACGGGTTGGTTCGCAGGCCTTCAAGGCTGTGACACAGAAGAGTCTTCTCGTGGGTGGTTTGATTCTTGTGATGCTTTGAAGTGGTGAGAGGATCCCCACAAATCAGAGGAGGGCAGGACAGGGGGCTCCAAGCACAGCAGCAGGACTGGGCAAACATCACCAGTGCCCATCTGCCCAGGCTGGGGGAAGTGGCACAGAGAAAGAAGGAATTATCACCACAGCTCTTTACTACTTTGCATAATATTGGCAAAAGAGTCATGTTTGCAAAGCCCCCCTGGGGAAGGGCATTACTTGGTGGTGCAGAATGTTCTCCCAGTGCTTCCAAGTGGATTTTAGAGATACTTGAGAAGTTTGAGTTGACTTTGTTGCCATAAGGAAATAATATAGGCTGTCTCCATCCCAGCCTTTTCACTATGTAAGCACTGAGGTCTGTTCAGTGCCATTGCACTGGTGGGATCAGGAACTCTCTGTTGAAGATCAACTCTTTGCCTTTTTTCATTCTTACATGGTTTTTGCATTCCTCAAGTTCACATGTGTTTTTTGATGCCATTATTAAGCCAGGCTTTAGGGATGATCCAAACTATGCTTCTAATCTGTGTTTTTCTGCATCTTTTTAATATCATTCTTTAATAAATAGACTGCTACATATTTACTATAAGGTGTGCAGATGCAAACATATTGGCATGTCTTTCATGCTGTGACTGATAAATGATGAATATCATTTGTGCTAAATGGATTAAGGCCATTAGAATCTAAATTTGATGGAAAATACAGAAAAAAGTGATTTTAAAAAAAAGATGAATGAATGAAAGTGGACCGTAAAGTTCTCTCTGAGTTCCTCAGTAGCTAATGATTAAATGTCCTACTTGAAAAATGACTTAAAGAAGGATGAGGTGAAGTTATCCCTAAAGTTTTATACATGATGGCAGAATCTGAATGCACACTTGAGCTCTAAAAAACTGTAATACTTTCGTCTGCTTTTGAAGATTCTTGAACTAGAGAATTTATTAAAGGCATATAATACAGAAAAAATATTTGCTGTACTGGTGCAGGAGCCCACCTACAGTCCTGCACACTTAAGCCTGGGTTGTTAAAGCAAATAGAGCCTGAAACTCTCAAGCTTATCCATGGGAACCTGAGACCTGGGGCAAGTGTTCCTCCTGTTGTCAAAGCCTGTCTGTGGAGTCTGCCACTGATGTGCTTTTTGTGTTCATCAGCTGGATCTTGAGGTTGTAGAGGGAGAAGTGGTGCTGACCATGCAGGTCAGGAGCATTTACCATCCATTATATAAACCATGGGAAATCTCAATTATGCAATTGCACATGCCTTTGAATACCCAGATAAAATCAGCACTTGAGTGCAGAGTGTCTGGCTCACCCCAGGCAAGGCTGAGTGGGGGTTGGAAAAAATGATTTGGGCATTTTTTTTCCCATTTTGTGTTACTGAAGGGTTTGTTCTTTGGCTGGTTAGTCTGCAGCCCTTATGGAGATAAGGTTCTCTGCAGGTTTTGGGTTGCTTGGATGTCAGCAGTTCCAAAACCACACTGAAATTGTGTATAAACAAAAGCTTGTGTTTCAGACAATTAGTGAGTGATTAGAATTTCCTGAATAATTATGAAGGATTGATCCAGTTTCCTGAGTTGCCAAATCTGGAATACCCTGCCATACATCTTTGGAGGAAAAAACTGAACTGGGAACAGCACAGGATTCTTCCTTGGAGTAGCTCACAGGTTCTAGGCTTTAGTTTTATTCAATATTTCATTGCAGTGCTACTTCTTTTGTATTTCTTTTGCGCGCAAACACCTTCTGCAAAAGGTAAACAATTGAGGGTTACTGCAGTTTTAGTATTTCAGACTCCTCAGTGGTTTTGAGGAAACTGTTTGTAACTTTTGCACTAAAAGTTCGTATAGAAGCCTCTTCAAAATATGCTTAAAATGTTGCTGATCCTTGGGGAAGGGCAAAACCCAATGAATGTGAATAAATTCTGATGTGGTCCTGGTGCCCAGGCAGAACAGGAAGGGATGTAGAGGAAGAAGTGCCAGAACCTGGTTTAGAAAATTGAGGGAAAATACAGAGCCATGCTGGAGGAAATTACTGAATGTTTAATTGAAGCTTAGGTCTTCTTTTGGTTCTTCATTCCTGGTGCCTTATTATTTAATGGCAGTGAATTTGTGGCTGTGGGCTTGTAGTTGTTTGGAGTTGCTTATTTTTCAATTATTCCTCATTTATTTGTGCTTTGCTGTGTGGTGTTTGTGTCCACTCCTTTTCTCAGTGTTGTTCTGCTTGAGGGCTAAAGGGCTTCTTGTAGAACCATGAGATGGTTTGGGTTGGAAGGGACCTTAAAACTCCAGTTGTTCCACACCCTGCCCATGGCAGAGACGCCTTCCACTAGCCCAGGTGGCTCCAAGCCCTGTCCAACCTGGCCTAGGACACTTGCAGGGATTTTCCAGACCTCAGGGAAGGCCAGAGGTGTAAAGCAGTAGTGGATATGAGAGAAAGAGGCTCAGTGTCTGTAACGATCCCCCTCTCCTGGCCCTGGTGTGTCCATGGCCATCAGCGCCTGTCCCTGTCACAGCCCCTCAGGCCCCTCCACGTGCAGGGCTGTTCTGGCTGGCACAGCAGGGAACTCAGCTGGGACAGAGCTGGTGGCACGTGGATCCAGCAGCAGAGACCTGGACCTAAATTCCCTGTGGGAATCTAGGAATAACCCTGGAAATATTTTAACCAGGCAGCCGAGTTGCAGATGTGTAGTTAATCTTAACCGAGTCTAATTTATTTTTGATGAATCTGAAGTCATCTAATTACCACCTGACCCTGAAATTTGCTTCTGAGAAGTTCCTTATCCTGCCTTTAATCTGGAATGCTGTTAACACATATTCATTGCGTGGGGTAGGAGGGTCTGTTGTCTTGTTTACCCATAAAGGTGATGTAAAGAAAACTGTCCAACCTGGAGCTTTTGGAACTTGAATTTTACCCAGGGTGTCCACACAGCCCCCCCACGTTTGGCAAGGATGCTCCAGGGGAACTGCTGGGCCTTTGGGAGGTGCACGGAGCGGGTTCAGGGCTGTGGAAGTGTCTTGGTGTAGCAGTTGTGTTGGAGGGATGCAGCAGTTGGCTCTTAAACACCTTGGCTGCTCCCGAGCTCCGGCACTCACATGTGCTGAAGGGTGTCAGTTTGTGCTAATTGGAGAAGGCAGCAGTGAAATGCAACTTTTTAAATAGTTTGTTTTCCTTTCACAAGTCCTATAAATGATGAGGGGATCTGAATAGGCTGCTCTAAAAAGAAGAAAGGTGACAACAATCTTGAGTCCATATTTTCACCTCAAGTTTGCATTTGTGGATTTTTTTTAACACAGGAATTAAAAGCTTAAAGGGGTTCTTTACTATACATTGAGATGGTTTCTAAGGTGGTAAATACTACTTAATGCTTCCATTATGCCAATCCTCCCCCAAAAGCTTGACGTATCTAATCTACCTGCCTATCAAAATCCATTTTTTTAGGGTGGCTTTTGGTATAGTTGTAGGTGCTACATGTTCAGAAGACAAGTGTCCATGGTGTAGTCAGAGCTCTAAAAACTGAAGCTCTGCGTTTAGTTCAGAAGTTTTAATGAGTTCACTGAGAAACATGGCTTGAAGTTTCCCTTGAGTCTTAAAAGTAGAGGGAAAACTGTTTTACTTTGGGATGGATTAAGATTGGAAGTGCAGATAGGTTCTACCAAAAAGGTTTATGTGGAAAATGGGTGAACCATTAGTGCAAAACCAATAATAATAATTGCAGCTGAGAACTTGAGTAACTTAATTAAAAAAGAAAAACAAAATAAAAAGCAAAGCAATACCTTGCTCCTAATGTCTGTGTACCTTCCTACTTCCAGTTTGTCAGGGCCGTACTTCTGATTGAAACATTTTGCTGTTAAAATTGTTGTTTGCAGGAAAAAAGGATTTCTCTTTTGAGGTATTTGTCCTCTAGAGTTGTGGAAGTTAATTGAGAAATGTTCTAGGAAAGTGACTGCAACTGTTTGCATTGATATCAGTGATAAGCTTGATTGCTTTGATAAACAGTTTGAGTATTGAGGTTTCTGTGCTCTGGGCGAGGAGTGGAACCAGGACGGCTGAAACACAAGTACCACTTGTAAGCTGAAGGTACAAGGGAAGCTCCTCTTGGGCTGGGCAGGGGCTGCAGAGCAGCTGGGTGGAAAAAGAAACCAGCTTTCAGTTGATGTAAAACATGACCACTGAGCTCAGGTGGGGCTTTGCAGGGACACTTGTTGGATGTCACAAGTAAGAGAGGATTAGGATTGTTTTATTGATGCCAAATCTTGCCCTGCCAACTCGAGCTGAGCCCCTGGGCACTGGGGGGATGTTTGAGCAAGGTTTACCTTGGCCCCCAGGCCTGGCCTGGCTGAACTGCAAACTGCTTTTGCCATTTCTTCCAGTGAGCTGATTCTGCATCAGAGTGGTGCTTTGAGGGGCAGGTGTAGAGGGAGTGATTTCTGTCTCTATTTGGGGCTCAGTGTATTTATATTCAGCAGAAGAGTTTGCGTGATGTGCAAGTTCTGCAAGCCCTGCGTTGGTACCCGGAGTGGTGCAGGGATGAGTCATCAAATTGCTACAATTACACAATTCAGTGCTCATTGTCCTTGGAAATACAACATATTTTTATAGGATGCATACAGGCGGGTTTGCATTACTGCCCCTTTCCTCCAGACACTCGGAAACTGAAAGGAGAGTTTAAGGTGTCTTTGAAGCAGTTACACAAGGGCTGTGTTAGGAGGTGTGATCCTGCAGTACCTGTTGAGGGAAGCCTGCCTTTAGAAACTAATAAGTTATTGCATATTTAAAAACCAAAACCAGCAAAACCAAACAAAACCCACCCCTGGGTGTCTCTTGGGATTGCAATAATTACGTTTTTTTTCTAGTGACGTCAGCTTGCTCAGTGGAAATGGAGACGTGCTGGAAAATAGCTGCTAGCTAGATCAGAAGTAGGATTTTTTTGTTTCTCATTGCAACCTAAATTGACTGCTAGTTTAGTCAGGTTTTTTATGTAAATCTTGGTGAGAATATGCATTACAATAATTCAGAAGCTCTGAAAGCCAGCAGAGTGATTCTGCTCTTACAGTTCTCCATCAGCTGTTGTGCTTCACAGGTTGGGGTATGAATTAAATCCCTGCTCTGCCAGGCAGGCTCAGGCTGCAGTTTGGGCACACAGCTGCCCATTGAAAGGATGTGCCATCATCAACAGCTCAGTGGGGGAGTTGGAGTCCATGTTTCATGGATCAGGAAAGTTATCCTGAAGTGCTGGGCATTTTCATGTGTAATCTCATTTTAAAAATAAGTTGCGTAGTGTAACTGGACACTGCCCACAGTGAGCTGACTGCTGAGGGCCACCAAGATGGTCAGAGGATGGAGCAGCTCTGCTGGGAGGAAAGGCTGGGAGAGCTGGGATTGTTCAGCCTGGAGAGGAGAAGCTTTG
>JAWWES010000030.1:947988-961375 GCA_035583135.1 Lophotriccus pileatus | reverse complement strand
CCCAATGTTGAGGTGAGGCCGCCCCAGGGCAGAGCAGAGCGGGACAATCCCCTCCCTGATGCCCCAGGACAGGGATGCCCCTCCTGGCTGCCAGGGCACTGCTGACTCAGGGACAACTGGCACCCACCAGCACCCCCAGGGCCCTCTCCCAGCACTGCTTCCCAGCCTCTCATTCCCAGTCCATCCATCCATCCAGGGTTGCCCCATCCCAGGGGCAGAATCCAGCCCTTCCCCTTGTTGAACTTCGTCTTCCAAATTTAAGGCAGCAGTTTCTGAACTCCAAGGCTTGGAAAGGACCTCAGGAGATGGTGATGTTGTGTCCTGGAAATTAATTGCAAGCAGGACTTGGAAAAAGATTGGTGTGGGAGTGGTTGTGCCCCCACAGGAGAATTTGTTTTTTTCGGGCCCGCATGTGGTTTCTCAGAGTGCCAGGCTGGATCCTGGGCCTGAAGCACCTCTGTATTTGCCTGCCTTTCCCCTAAAACAAAGGGAGAGCCTGCACTGTGGTTTGAATCTCTTGCTGGGGATGCCCTGGTCTGCACTGTCCTCCTCACAGCACCCTGTGAGAGCTACTCTGGAAGATCTTACGAGGAGATCGTGGGCTTCCAGGAAAGAGGGAGCAGAGGAAGAACCCATCTTGATTTGTTTCTCTAGGAGAAATAGTCTTGGTCCTGTTACTGGACAATAAACAGACAAGGAGGGACACTCATTTTCCAGTGTCTGAAGTGTACCTGTGTCAGTGACAGTGGGTTTGGGTTCTCCTGGTGCTTTGGCAGCTTTCTGCTGGGGAAGGCTTGGTAGCTTTTCCACAGCCTGGCTTTGTCAGACTATTTCCTTGGCCTAAACCCTGCCCTGACACTGTCTCAGGTGGCAGACAAGTGGTGGGGTAAAGACCCCAGGCACGAGAAAGAGCTGGAGCTGGATGAGCTTTGGAGGGTGAGTGGTGGGCAGCCTCCCCCACTCAGAGGTGGGGCTCTCATTCCACTCACAGAATCACAGAATCACTGAACAGTTTGGGTTGGGAGGAGCCTTAAAGATCATCTTGTTCCACCCCTCTGCCATGAGCAGGGACACTTTCCACGTGGATCTTTTCATTTGGCCACACCAGGGCCTTGACCTCACTCAGGAGCCCTCGTTCCACATCCACGTACAAAGGAGAATGTTGTAGCTTTTATTCCAGGGCTTAAGTTCTCTCTCTCACAACCAGAGCTCTCACATGGCCTGATCTCTGTTGGCAAGCTGAGAACACAGAATGAAACCCCATCCTCCATGGTCCATTTCCAGCTGTGTGCTGTGTGCTGGTGCTGGTCCATCTGTGTCTTGGGCTGCAGTGGGAGGGCAGCCCATGGAGAAAACAAGCCTGCAGAGCAAGGCATTTCTGCTTGGATGACCTTGGATAAGATCTCTTGCCCTCGAGGTTTCCTTTTCCTCCTGCACCTGATGGCCACTGTGAGACCTGCAGTGAGGCTCTCAGCTGGGAAGGGTTAATTCCAGGAGGGTCCAGCCCTTGTTTAGGGACCCTGTTGGATGGCTGGGTTTTCACAAGGGCTCTGGCAGCACATGCTTTTGGAAACCTGAGCTGTGGATGGGGCTGAAGTTAAGGAAAGTTTTTGCAAGTCGTGCCCCACTTGTGACAGTTGAGAGATCCAAATCCTGCCTGGAAATTAAGTCAAGTGTCCTTCCAGGTGGGATGGAATCACAGAACCACAGAATGACCCGGGTTGGAAGGGACTTTCAGATCATCTTGTTCCACCCCCTGCCATGGACAGGGACAGCTTCCACCAGCCCAGGTTGCTCCAAGCCTCATCCAACCTGGCCTTGGACACTTCCAGGGATCCAGGGGCAGCCACAGCTTCTCTGGGCAACCTGTGCCAGGGCCTCCCCACCCTCACAGCCAAGAATTCCTTCTCCACCTCCCATCCAAACCTACTCTCTGCCAGTGTGAAGCCATTCCCCTTCCCCTGGCACTCCAGTCCCTGGTGAACTGTCCCTGTCCCCACAGCCCTCTCACTGGAAGGTGCTGGGAGGTCCCCACTGAACCCCCTCTCCTCCAGCCCTCCTGCCCAGCTGCTTTCCTGGTGAGCACAGCGTGGTTTGTTTGCACCTTCTGCTTCCTCCTGATTGTGTTTTGCCATATCAGGCAAATCACAGAACCTCAAAAGAAGCCAGTAACAAACACCCTGTTTTCCTCTGTCGGGGAGTTTCCTGCACACACACATTTCGAGGAGTCTGCTGCTCAGAGCTGGCTGCCCAGCCCAGCCCAGCCCAGTGTGTCAGCAGAGTGCTGGGGGATTATTTGCCGTGCCTGCCTTTGGCCAGTCACCAGCAGTGATTAATCACCCTCCTTGGGTGCTCTTCTTTTGTTTTGCTTTTTCACTCCATGACCGGATAACTGAAATAAGAGGAGTGAAATGAGGAAATTCAAGTTGCCACAGAGGCTTCCAACAGGAATTCTGGAGCCAGCACGCATTCATGTGAGAGCTGGCCAGACCTTTGCTTCTTCCACTACCTCTGGGACATTTTGGCAGTTCCTGAGCCCGTTGCTGAGGGTTTCACTTGTCCCATGTGATACAATCCAAATATGCTGGGCCATGCTCCTTCTGAGCTCCTGCAGTGGGAGAACAGGCATCCAGATGACACCCCTTCTTAAGGAAAATCAACATTGTTTTTTCAGGAACCTCATGGACTGGACGTGTGTCCTTTTGCTCAGCCAGTGCTGTGGTGTGGTGTGGGAAGAGCACCAGAGTTCCTGTGAACCACAGGGCCATCAGAGGTTGAGGGCAACGGGAACACAAACCTAAGGCAAGCTTTATTTTAGCTTGTTCTGAGGCAGCTCAGGGTCACCTGTGCCAAACCAGGGGCTTCATTTCTCCATCTCTGAGGAGAGTTCAGCACAAATCCAGCCTGATGGCCACAGACACAGTCCCCAGGGGGAGCAGGATCACACTGGCCAGGAAGGGTCTGGGCTGGCAGCGTGGGGACCCTCCTCACCGAGCCCTCCCCATCACACAGGGCTGGTGTCTGCTCTGCTCAGCCTGGGCTTGGCCAGGGCAAGGGCCTTGTCACACCCTTGGTTTGGGTACCAGGTGGGACTGGCTGGAACTGAAATGTTACTTGTGCAGGAGACTGGAAACCGCTGGTTTTAAGCAAGTGGTGCCGTGACCTCAAGCCCACAGCTGGGTAAAACAGCAGACAGAGACAGCTGAAGTTGCCTTTGCTCCCTTTGCATTTAGAGTCCCTGTATATCTGGATTTTACTGCTGTGTGCATCCCTGTTCATTATCCAGCTCCTTCTTAGCAACAACCAGAACCTATTTCTTGTAAATAGTTCGTAAGCACCTTCAAAAACAACCTCCTCCAAATACATACCCTCCAACTTTGCCTGGGAATAAACATTCCCTGCCTCCTGGAACGGATGGGGCTTTTTGTCCTCACTTTAATTCCATGGGCAAAGATTTTGAAAAATGTCATATGATTTTAGAAATCACAGTGGTTGAAGATTAATTTAGAGGCATTGTTGAACTACTTCACAACCCAAATATTGAATTTCAGGCAGCTCAAGCCATAACCCAGAATAAAAACGTTTAAAATGATTAGTTGGTTTTGAAGCTTTTGCTTATCCCATCTTTTGCTACCTTCTCATACTTTTGTTCACAGAATAAACACCACATTCAGCTGCAGATGTGACCCTGGGCAGCAGGTACAAACCAGGAGACAGAAAGGGCCAGTCAGTCACTGGAACTTACATGCAGGGCAAAGAGGGAGTAGAAGGGGCAGAGAAGCTGGAAGTGGCACGTGCAAGATCATTCAATTGCCCTGGTGGTTCCTCAGGTACTTTAAAGTCAATTTATACCTGGCTCTTTGACAGCATTTCTTAGTTTAGGTGAGTATTGCCCACTTCACTGCACAGTTGTCAGTTGGTGGGGTTGTTTTGTAACCCTTGTAAAGTGCTGTCTCAACTTCTGAACAGTCAGAAGGATTTGGACTCCTTTGTCTGGGTTGTTTCCTTGATGGGGAGGATGAGTGGAGTCTATTTTCAAAATCTCTCTTGTTCATGAGTTATTTACACCCTTGGACAGGGTTTTGATGGCAGAGCTGATGTTAATAGCAGGTGCAGATCTATTTTCAGAGCTACAGCAGGATCAGTGCTGTCTCTCAGCACCTCCAGCCAACAGCAGTGGATTCTCTGCCCAGAGCATCCCATGACACTGCGATTTGGAGCCCCAGCTCTTCCCCAGCACAAAGTGGGGCCCCACTGCAGAGAACATGAGCTTGGCACGCAGCTTGGAAACCATTCCTCTCCCATATATATTGAGCCACCTGGCTCAGATGAGCATGAAGTAGTGATTTCTGGTGCCAGTCCAGCTGGGGCTGTCTGGCTGATGGAGGGAGCGAAGGGGACTGTGTTTGCCTGGTGCACGTGGAAGGAACAGCAAATGTTTGGGCAGAGCAGGCACGTGAGTGCAGGGGTATCACACCGGTGTCCTGCCCTCACCACACCTCCCTGGAGGGGGCAAGTAAAGCTGCTTCCCAACTTCTACAGGGAAAGGAAGAGTTGTGTAAAATTCCAAAGCAATCAATTAGATTGTTCTTCAAAATGAAACAGAACCTCACAGCTGATAATGTTTGGGCCAGAGCTGCTCTGGTGCTCCATCGTGTCCCTTGCTGTTGGGATGCCAGTCCACAAGGATCATGGTACAAGACTGTCTGTTGGAAAATGAGCTTTCTTTGTGGACTTCACAGTCACAGATTGTGCTGAGCTGGAAGGGACCCACAAGGGCCATCCAGTCCAACCCCTGGCCCTGCACAGGCCCATCCCCAAGAGTCACCCCCTGTGTCCCAGAGGATCATCCAAACCCTCTTGGAGCTCTGGCAGCCTTGGGGCTGTGCCCACTGCCCTGGGGAGCCTGGTCAGTGCCAACCACCCTCTGGGGGAAGAACCTTGTGCTGAGATCCAACCTGAGCCTGCCCTGACACAGCTCCAGCCATTCCCTGGGGGCTGTCCCTGCTCACACAGAGCAGAGATCGGAGCTGCCCCTCCTCTGCCCCTCAGGAAATTGTTGACTGTGACTTGCCTTCTGCCTTTTTGCTTGGTGGTGAAATCACATCTTAAAATCACACACACGATAATGAGGTCTTTTAAAATGTCAATTGTTGCCCAAGAGGAGGAGTTCAGTGGGATTGCTGATGAAGTGGAAGGGGCAGATAGCTGTAAAAACATACTGAGATTATTTAGGCAGCTGCTAAAATGCGAATGTTTACCAGGTTGTCACTTGGTAGTGCTTTAGTTTCTACAGTTTGGGCCCAAAGACAACCAGAAATGGAGCAAAATCTTAAATAATAAATGCAGTCTTAAGGGAAGTATAAAGAAGAAAACTGGCAAGTAGAAATCTGGCACCTCCAAGGAATATATTGTCTCTTTTGTCTAATTCCAGTGGCTTGTATGAGGCAAAGTTCCTTATGTTGAGGATTGCACAACTTCTGTGGTGGTACACAGAATCACAGAATCATAGAATTATAGAATCATAGAACCATAGAATCATAGAATCATAGAATCATAGAATCAACTGGGTTGGAAAGGACCCCCGAGATCATCCAGTCCAACCCTTGATCCAACCCCGCCGTGGTTCCCAGCCCATGGCACTGATTCCATATCCAGTCTCACCTTAAACACCTCCAGGGACAGAGAATCCACCCCCTCCCTGGGCAGCCATTCCAGTGGCTGAGCACTCTCTCTGGAAAGAATTCTTTCCTAATATCCAACCCAAACCTCCCCTGGCACAGCTCCAGACTGAGCCCTCTTGTCCTGTTGCTGGTTCCTGGGGGAAGAGACCAACCCCCACCTGGCTCCAACCTCCTGTCAGGGAGTTGTAGAGAGTGATGAGGTCTCCCCTGAGCCTCCTCTTCTCCAGGCTCAACCACCCCAGCCCTCTCAGCCTCTCCTCACAGCACTTGTGCTCCAGTCCCTTCCCCAGCCTCGTTGCTCTTCTCTGGACCTGCTCCAGCCCCTCCATGGCCTTCCTGCCCTGAGGGGCCCATGCAATTACCTGTTACTACCTGGAAAAACTGTCAGGGCATTAAGCTGAGGTTTTCCATGTGATGTTCCCCCTTGGAAAGGCCCATAATGCAGCTGAATGAAAAACAGTGCCTCCAAACAGAGGTCAGAGCTCAGAGGCATTGGCTGGCACAGCATTCCAAAGCCAGGGTCTCAGCAGCTTACAGGGCTGGAGAGAGGCCACGAGAGGATATCGAAACCTTTTCTTTTTTCAGGCTTGGTAAAATTTCATTGCCACCCCCTTTATAATTTTAGGAGCTGGTTGAGATTGTGGTGTTGCAGTAGCTCCTGTCAAACCTCCACACAGGAAGGAATGAGCCTGTGGCTGCTGTTCACACACACCCCATGCAGGAGATGAGCAGGTGAGTTCTTGACTCATCAACCTGCAAAAATGGCACTTTAGTGTCACAGATCCTTTGAAAAGCCTGCTCTGAATCTCGAATGCCACATGGAAACAGGGGTGTGCAAGCCCAAACCAAAGGAATGGCCATGCAGGAGCTCTCTGTCCAGGCTACTTCAGCTGTCCCATGTGTAGACTCACATGCCATGGTGCTGCAGCCCGTGGTGATCTGCAAACAGGCCCACTGCAACATCTCACCTGCATGAATTGATTTTCCATCCGTTTGGTTAAGGAGCATTTCCAGTCCTGTGCCTTCTCGAAATGTTTTATGTGCTGCTTCCCTTCATGCAAAATAAACACAGAAATGGACTGAAGGGAATTTTCTGGGTGCAGTTCTACACAGAACAAAAATGCACATACGACCTGTCATCTGTTTCTTTTTCCCAGTGAACTGCAAAATCAACACACACAAATATGTTTATATGAACAGGCCAGAAAAGCAGCTGGTTCATCAAACAGAAAGGGGCACGCTTGGCTCTGCCAGGCCAAGTGTTCGATGGGACCCCGTGTATTTATAAAGTGAGAAAGCAGAGCAGATTTGAAAATGCAGGTGGATAAATATTTCTGCCAGACCCGCTGGAGTATTTGAAGTCTCCCTGAAGCCGCTCCCCGGCACGCCGGGAATGCTGCCCTGTGGGTACTGCAGTGTCCCCGTCCTGGGGACCAACTCCCACGGCCCCAGGGTTGTCCCACAGGGGTGCACTGCGGGTCTGACCTCCTGCAGGCAGTGGGATTGGGGTGGGAGGGCGTGGGGCAGCTCCATCCCGGCTGGGAGCCGTGGGTTGACTCCACGGAAGTGCCTCGGGCAGACGCGGTGCTGAGCGTTTGTTTCCTTGGCCTGCCATCCGTGGAAGGAGGCTGCAGCTCGACTGCCAGCGTGGAAAAACTGCCTCAGCTGTGGAGTCTAAACTTCAAAGGCAGTCATTGCACTTAATGTTACAAACCCTCTAATAATCCCAAGGAGAGGGAGCAGAGCAACTGCGTTGGCACGGGGACATGAAGGGCAGCGGCGCAAACATCGTGGCAGACACTTCCCTGGGGGGCCATCACTGCTGCACAGGGACAAGTCAATCCTTTCAGAATAAAACACAGGCACACGTGATCCACCCAGGACACACCTGCACAGCCAGAACCCAGCACAGGCTTCCCCACAACGCTCCTGGAAGGTTTCTGTCCACTGTGGAGCAACCCTGGGGTTTATCTGAGATCAGCCAGCCAACACAGGCTAATGTATTTCTGCAAAAGGGCCTTCCCAATATTTAGTCTCCTTTTCTGTCTGCAGCTGGACTGACCACAGCTAAATAAAACAATTATTAATATCTTTTTTTCTCAGTTAGAGACTTTTTTTGTCAAATGGGTCTTCTACATGGAAAGTTTAGAACAGAATCACAGAATGACGTGGGTTGGAAGGGACCTTAAGACAGTTCGGTTCTACACCCTGCCATGGGCAGGAACATCTTCCACTAGCCCAGGTTGCTCCAAAGGGACAGAATGAAGTGTGAGATCTGTGGAAGAGTTTGAAATCCCAGGAGGCTTTACTGGCCTGAAGCTCCAAGGCCAGTTGAGCAGCATCAGCTCTGTCTTCAAACAACAACTGCCAATGTTCGTGCTCAGCTGAGTTTTGCAGGCAAGTCCAGAGAGAAAGCCAAGGAGCTCCATAGTGTGGAGCATGAAGAAAGTCAGGAATTTTACCTTGCATGTTACAAATGTGAGCTAAAGAAATCGCCCATGGGTGTTATACTATTAGAATTTCCAATCTCAGAGTTTATTTTCGTTATATGATTATTAGAATGTTCTGATTTTGGTAAACTCTATAAAACATCTCGTCCATCTTCCGTTGGATCCCAGCAATGGCACAATGAACCCCTGAGCTGGATCTGTTCCCACATCCTGCCAGTTTTGCCTATCCCTTGCTCATCATGACACTGATGAAAGCCTCTAGATGTCACTGCTATATTGCACTAATGAAGTTAAAATAATATTTTTCTGGCAATAAATGTCCTGACTCATAAGGAAGTTGGATTCTAAAAGCCGTGGATAGTTTGGATCCCTTCCAGTTCTAAAACAAAACAAAACTTTTTTTTCCTTTTTTTATTTTACTAAAAAATATTGGATCCAAGTTCAAAACAGTCATTTAACAAATAACATGGACTTGTATTTTAAAAGGAAAAAATTCTTTGAAGTTAATACCAAGTCAAGAAACGTGGTCTGTGGCTCTGTGAACTGAGACGATGGGAAAAAATTAGACCTGAAGGTCTGCAGTGCTAAAGACGAGGCTTGACTGAAGGCAGGGTTGGGGATGGTCAGGAATCCTCATATTCTGCTGCTCAACCAGAGAGTGAGGCAAAAGGCCAGTGAAATAATAGCAATAGCAGCAATAATATTGTGCATTTCCACGGTGCCTTTCATGTCCCGGGTTTCCACGCTGAGACAATAATCACCTCACTCACCACTGAGCAGGAACCACCCTTGGCGAGGCCCTGGCAGCTGTCAAACAGCACGTTAGGAATCACTGCTCCCCTTTCAAAGACCAGGAGGGCATTTTTTTAAGCAGGTAAAGTGTATTTTAATGGGCCGGCTCTGTATTTGCCCACATGGCAGGGGCTACTTCAAATTCCTCTTCTGCAGGGGGAGGGTGCTTTGGCTTTGGTGGGGTTTTTTTTTGGTTTGGGATTTTTTTTTTTTAGGAATTTGGTTATTGAAAAAATTGGCAGGTGAGCTCAAATTTTTAACCATTTCTGGGAAGAAATTCAACGTGTCTCAAGGGGCCATCTGAGTGTTCCTGACTGTTACCCAGCTGAATCCTTAGGTTTTATTTTTCATGTCACCTTGGCAAGAACCAGGCAGCTCTGACTTATGCTGCAGGCAATGAACATGCTGAGCTCCTGATGATGGCAGATGCAGAGAATGTCCTGAATTCTAATAAGAAAATGCTCAGATGAGGTAGAGCCTCCCTTAGGTGTTATGGGAAGCTCTTATTTGAAGAGGAAGAATGCAAAGTTCATTTGAGATGGGAGTGGAGGGATGGGATATGAGGAGAGGGGATGGGATGGGGAGGGGTCTTTTTACCCCATATGATTCCTTCACCTTTTTTCTAACAAGTAAGTGATCTGCATATCTTCATGTAATTAGGTAACCAGCATTTTGGGATGGGTGGGAGAGCCATTTTTGAGCCTGTCCCCACCCATTTTTGATTTTTTTTTTTTATCAGAGCAGAATGAGCTGAAGTTCTTGGCAATTTCCTGAGAACCATTTACACTGTGACAAACCCCAGAGCAGCTGCAGCCTGAGCAGAGCCCTGTCCCTGTGTGGGGAGCAGTAAAGGTGGCTGCTCTGGGAGTCTTTGACCACAAAGGTGGAGAAAAACCCTTCTGGGGTTTTTGGTGGAACTGGGTTCCACATCAGGAGTAGTTTTAATGTGTCCTCTGTGTAATGAGGGTGGACTGTGGTGTAAAATGAGTACAAACCACTCTCTGGCTTTTGTCCACTCAGGAATAGCTGGAGCAGCAGCAAAGGCAGGTGAGGAGCTTTCTGAAGTGGTTGGAGCTGGGCTGGACACAATGCCTGACAAAAAGCCTACTACATATCAGCTTTGCAGGGGCAGTGCCTGCTGTGTGCCTGCTCTGCTCCTGTGATGACTCTGTGTCAATGTTAGCTGGACAGCTGGAGTGGATACATCCATGTTTTGGAAAGCACTTTGGGACTAATGGTGCTGTATCAGTGAAGGCCTTTATTCATCACATGGTATCCAGCAAAAAACTCACACAAAGGTGTTCCTGGACACACACTGTAACTAAAACTGGGGGAAAGCTGACCAGCCTCTCTCCTGATGGGTAGTGCTAGAGAGTTTGTGTGTTCTAGGTCTGCATAAACTCCAGATGGAGAAGGATTGAGACAGAGAAGCACAGCAAAGGCAAGAATAACTCACTTCTCTGGCTCAAGTTACTGACAAAGGCATGAAAGCCTCAGCCTGTAGTATAAATTATGGCCTATCAACTCAACCAGAGCCATAACAAGAAGGGAGGAGTCAGATGAGAATAGGGGGAAAGCAAATACTGTGAGTAATGGCAACAAGAGGTTAGTTCCCTCGAAGTGTCTGACCACATTAGATAGCACAGCTCAGTGACTGAGCCTGGGCCCAGTGTCTAGAGAATAAATCAAATGGGGTTTTTGTTGTTGATAAAACATTTTCTCCACAGCAGATGGATTTAATATTCCCTGGATCCATACTGTTCAAACTAGGAAGGGGGATGCTTTTCCAGGTTTGCATTATTGCTGGCTCTGTTTCCAAGGGATGTGGACTCGGAGAGTTCTCCCAAGACTTGTTGCTATAAACAGCTAAGTGAGGATTTTTGTTCTCTCTCTCCTTTGTTTCCTTCCCCTGTTTGTTGATTTCAGGTGTTTGCTCCTGATCCACTTCACATCTCTGGGCCCAGTTAATTCCTCCCACCCTCACTCCTGATTGCTTCTCTGCCCTGCTCCTGCTTCACTGTCACTTCCACACCTCTCATCTGCTCAGGTTGTGGGAACAATATATTAGGGAGAAATTCTTTACTGTGAGGGTGGTGAGGCACTGACAGAGGTTGCCCAGAGAAGCTGTGGGTGCCCCTGAGGTTCTGGGTGTAACTACACCCAGCTGGGACAGAAATGCACAGGGGAGCAAAAAGGTCAAGTAAATTCACAGGTATCCAGTGCTATAAAGTGCATTGTAACTCCTTCAGCTGAGCTGTGTGATTTGAGCAGGGCTCTTGGATGAAAGAGATGTGGTTCATCTGGGCTGACTCCCCACCAAAATGCTTCTGCAGGTGTGGATTTTCACTCTGCCCTGTCTCATATTCCAGCTTTGTCAGATGGTGCTGGGGTTTGCAATGAACTTGGGCCACACAGCCTTCCATTCCTCTAAACACATTGTGTGGTGTCTCCCTCTGGCACTGTCAGGCTGCCAATGTGGCCTGATGGAGGCCAAATTGGTTGATTTGGTCTGAGATTGTCTTCAGAGAGACAACATTTTTATTGCAGACAACTGGCAGAGCCCACGGCTGGCTGGTGCACGGGAGCTGCCCCATCCTGGAGAAGGGCACCATTCCCACTGCAAGCTCCAGTTTGACAAGCAGTTCATTGGAATGGCAGGAGGACTGAGTGGCTGGGAGGAAAGACCAGCTTTGGATGTGAAAAAATACCTGGTCAAAGTGGCTGTGAATTCTTCCCAGCCCATCCTCATCCAGGAAACTCACTGGCTGTGCAGGAGAGAAGAGGAGAGCAGCCCCTCTGCAGCCCAGGGACCCCACAGTGCTGCAGGACACCCACTGTCCCCAGGCTGAGCCCGAGTCTGGGGGATATTTTTTCAGCAAAAATATGTAGATACAATTAGAATCAAGTTTTCCCTCCCATGCTTTTTGCTTCCTTCAACTACAGGAAAGGCAATCACTGCAAAACCTTTTTGAGTAAGAGAAAAATTGAGCTGTTGGCGATTAGTGGTTTATTTATTTTTTTTTAACTAATTTATTAAGAGTAGCTGAATTTAACTTCTTACTCAGCCTGTAAAGCCTTCTTCTGTCTATCTCCAGCCCACTTCCTCTTGCTTCAGCACTTCCTGCAGGTATATGTGGTGCTCACAAGACACTGTTATTCCACAGTGACTAAGTTCTCCTGAATTGTGTTACGGTTTAATAACAACAGGAATTAGGTTTGCTGCTACCAAAACCATTTTATTATGACACATCCAAAGACATAAAACCCTCTTGTGCAATAATAAAGGGGAAAAAAAAAATCTTTCCATCCACTTGTACAAAAGAAGCCTCAAGAGATTAGGGCTATAATAAGAAGAAAACAAACATGATTCAGTTTAGAAAAATGTAGCTAATATGTCTAAAGGAAACTGCAAGTACTTCATCAGACAGAGACATTTGGGAAGCAGGAGCATGACCTGTGAGTTTTAAGGAGACAGCAAATCAGATATGAAATAAATAATTATGCTTTTTTGCTGATGTGGTACTGCTATCATGAGATTTGGGATGTTGTATCCAGTTGTGTGCTTCCAAAATGCACGTGGAAGGTATAAAGGAGTTGATGGGGATTAAATAGCCATGAAATAAGAAGGTGAGGGAGACACAATAACTGGAAAAGAACTGGGGGAAATAATTCATAAGAAAGCACATATGGAGATTTTGACCAAGTGATGGCACAAGGAAGGGTGAAGGAGTTCAAATATATGGAAACCTTAAGGGGGAAGAGGAGCCATACAATAAAAACACAGGACAGAATCTGAAGGGTGTGAGGAAAGACAATTAGAGGTTGACCAGCAAAAAAGGACTATGGAACTTCTTAATGCTCACTTCATTTTATTTCAAACAAATACATGGCAGCTCTAGGAAATACTGGATGGAACAGCTTGAGTAACTTTGGGCAACAGTGCGAAGAAGGGCTGAGAAAGGAGAAATGAGGTCAGTCTTTCACATCTCTAATGTCAGGCCTGATTCAGTCTCATCTCACTAATGCACTGGAGTTGTCCTGGCAGAACTTCAATGGGTCAAAAGGTTGGATCAAGTTTAGCGTGGCTTATCTCAGTCCTCCTGCAGAAGTGTTGTGAACTTTTTAACTGGGGCAGACGAGGGGTGGTGACACTGGGAAGCTTCCTATTTACTCCAGAGTTTGAAAGAGAGGGTAGAACCTCCTCTTCTCATCATCCCTTCCAGTCTTGAGTGACTCAGAGATACACCCTCAGGGCTGCTGCTGATACAGAGGTGAGGTTTGCACAGAATCACAGGATCACAGGATCATAGAGGGTGCTGAGTTGGAAGGGACCCACAAGGACCATCCAGTCCAACCCTGGCCCTGCACAGGCCCATCCCCAAGAGTCACCCCCTGTGCCCCAGAGGATCAGCCAAACCCTCCTGGAGCTCTGGCAGCCTTGGGGCTGTGCCCACTGCCCTG
>JAWWES010000030.1:875692-896394 GCA_035583135.1 Lophotriccus pileatus | reverse complement strand
ATCCTCTGGGGCACAGGGGGTGACTCTTGGGGCTGGGCCTGTGCAGGGCCAGGGGTTGGACTGGATGATCCTTGTGGATCCCTTCCAACTCAGCATATTCTGGGGTTCTGTGATTCTGTGATTTAGTTCCAGCCCCCTGCCATGGATGACTGTAAGTTTTCCTTTTGTGCTTTAAAATCTGTAAGTGCTTCCTGTAGCTCGAAAATAATGCAGTGCTTAATGAATCTGGGTAAGAAAAAGCAGGTGAAAAATTCCACTCTGTGAAGCTCAGGTGTGTTTGTGCTGGTGCAGCCCAGCAGAGGAGGGGTTAACACACACGGGAGGGCTTTTCTGCAGCGGGTGCTCGGATCAGCCGTCCAGGGATGCAGAGGGATCAGGTCTGCCTGGAATGCAGCACGGTGCAGTTTGCAGAGGGGGGCCGGCTGCCAAGCCATTTACCAGGCGGCTGTTTCTGTTGAAAAGGCAGCTTGAAAAGTTAAAACATTCCGATTTTTAAAAATCAGCTGGAGAACATTATAGTCACGCAGAACTGAAGGCAGACAACTCATTAAAATTAGCATTGGCTGTAATTAAAAACATGCTGGGGGAAAAAGACCATGAGAAGAAACAGACTCTTGGAAAGCTCCTGACATTGCTCGATGTCGAAATGGAAATGAAGCTTGCTAATTGGTTTCGATAACTGCTGGGTTACCAGCGCTGCAGGAGGTACCAGAGCTGTCCTGCTGTGCCTGCTGGAGCCCCAGGGAGCCCGTTTGGTCCCAGGTTTCCAAGCCCAGGAACAAATGAAGGACCTCTACAGGGGTGGGCAGAGTCAGCAGCTGCTGCCCTGCCTCGTGCTGGGCAGACCTGCTCCTGCTTTCCAAAATCTGTTCCTGGTGTTCCACTTTTCTGTGTGACAAGTTTACTCCTCGTGCTCCATTCCACATTGAGAAGTGCAGGTGTGTCCCCAGGGAAGGTGATGTTCAGGGAGAGGAGACTCAGAACTGTTGCTGTCAGTGCATGTGATGAGCTCTGGTAATGCTGGACAACCTTGAGGCCAACTTTGGGAAGAGCAGAGGACAAAACTGGACATTCTAAGTCTGTACCAGTTTATATTGATGGGATGGGTGTAGTAGGACCATCTCAGCCTGTTTTCCATTGCTGCATTGCTCTCTGCAACACTACAATTAGCATTTGTCAACAAAATGTCATGTTTCCTCTGCTCAACCTGCCGCTCTCACCCCTTACCATGAGGGTCAATAAAACAAGGTGGAAGTGGTCCTTGAAACAAGGTGGAAGTGCATCCTATGAGTCTTCAGCAATGCCTGTGCTTCAAGGGCTGTGGGGGCTGCAGACAGCCAAGCTGGGGAATCCTGCTTGTGGCTCTTCAAATGGCAGTGCAGATGCATGAGGGCGAGTCAAGGGGCACATCTGGCATCTGTCTGCTCCCTGCTCCAGAATCCTGAGGCTGGTGTAGCTCCAAGTACAGGGAATACAGTTAAATTAGCCTTATCAGCAGGTGCATATGGAGTGTCATTGCTAAAATAATGGGCTGCCAGCATTTATACCTGCATGAGCAATTTCTCTGCTGGGTGATGTGATGTCTCTTTTCCATTCGTTCTGGAAAATATGCTTGTTTTTTACAAAAATTGTCTTCAGAAACACCAGTAGTAACTTTTCCTTGAAATAAACATCATTTTGGCTTGAAAACTACCTTGTCTGGCACGTTGCCTTCAGACAAACAAGAAGCTCCAGTGAATCCCCCTCCTTATTGAACTGTTGGGCCTGAATTGTAGTGCTGCTAATTATTGCCTCCATCCCATCCCATCCCATCCCATCCTATCCCATCCCATCCCATCCCATCCCATCCCATCCCATCCCATCCCATCCCATCCCATCCCATCCCATCCACCCCACCCCTTTCAGAGGATGTTGGATTTCACAGATGTTGCAGATGGTTGGGAAGGGTCCCTTTCCACGCATCATGATTCATTTTTCTGTTGGTTTCTCCTGTGTAACCCAACATGAATGTGAACAACCCAGAAGCCCCGTTTCATATCGTCCTGCAGACTCTGGCAGCTTGTGAGTGTTGTTGGGAAGATAACAAATCCCACTTTGAGGCTTGTGTAAGTCCTACTGGCTTCAATTACATGTTGCAAGTCAATGATTGACCTATTAAAGTCATAACTCAATTATATTGGCTTTTACTGCATGTTGTAACATGATGATAGGCCCTCTTCATGTGATTCCTCTTGGCTTTTATAATAAATCCCAATGTCAGAGCTCACCTTTTTGTGTTCTAATGCAACAAACTGTTTCCACAGCTCTGTCTGATGCTTTTTGGCTTCTCTGAGAGATCTTATTCCTAATTAGTGGGCTGAGCTCCTTGTCTCTCTTGCTGCATTTTAAGCACCTGTAGGGTTTATCCTCCATAATTTTCAATAAAGTATTTATTTGCTTCATTAGCAAACTATAATTTGAGGGCTAATTGTTTTTCCCTTCCAAATCCATTTGAGGCTTTTATATTTTCTAAGGGAAGTTTTCCCGCAGTGGAAAACCAGAAAATTCCTTTTCCAGTTCATATTACTGGCAATTAGAGCAAATCTGAAGGCAGAAGAGAGGGTGACTTCCCTCCTGGTGCTAATATAGGTCTCTGCTGTCCCAGAGGTTGACAGGGGAGTAAATACAAGATTTCACTGTCTTCTCTTGAAGCCTTTAGATATTCTTCAAGAGAAAAGGAAACACAAATATTTGCTACTCTGATCTGGACCATTAAATAACACTGTTTTCAGCATGCACAGGTAAGTATATTGATTTAGGGCCTAATTTGGGTTCCCCTTAAAATGTCTCTCAATTGGGCTCACAGATCTTAAATACTATCAGTATTGTAAAGGAGATGCTAAAAATGGGATTTATTACCCTAAATTCCCAATGTCTGCATCTTGCCTGGGCCCCTCTGCCTGCATTTGTAGTTGGAAGGGGGAAATGAAAATGTCAGTAGATGCTCATTGGGTTTAGTGTAGAAAACTCCTCGGAGCTGAGGCAAATTGCTGCCTGAAAATGTTTCCTTTTCACCGATGGAAAATGGGATCTGACGACTCATCTGATGAGGCAGACGGAGAATCCCAGTCTTGGCAAGATGATGTTCATAAAGATGTCATGGCCATGTGCTGTACATCACACATTTGGGATTTATTTTTTTAAAATCTCCATCATATCATCTTTTGTTCTAAAGTTTTCATCAACTTGTAATGACTCCTTTCTTCTTCTGTTCCCTTGTAGGCCTCTTTCCTCCCCATATCACTCACATCCAGGATGGTGATGGTTGGTACGAAATGGGGTTTGCCAACATTCGGTAGGATCTTCCCTCTCCAGGTCCCTGGGAAGAGCTGAAGTGCAGTTCAGCAGCACAAACACGTGGATGCACACAAGGAGGTGCACTGGGACATCTCTGCAGGATTGGGGATTTTGACACAAACCTGATCATTTCTGAATCCTCTTAACAAGCTGTGCTTCCCTCTCTGGCTCTCCATGGTGCTGTAAAAGAGTAATCCTTGACCCATGGTGCTGTAAAAGAGTAATCCTTGACCAGGATGTCTGGCTGATATGGAATGTGCTCCCTCTAAGTGAACTATCATTATAACTCTTTATAAATCATCATTTTATACAAATTATAGGTTTGATAACAGTAATTTTATAATTGAGCTCCTTTTGACAATATAATGGGATTTAATTCCCCTAAAAAAGGCAAGTGATAAACTGCTTTGTACAGGAAAACCTGTTCCAATTGCTCCTCAATCTTTGGTTAATAGAAAAATTGAAATGCATTTCTGCTGCTTTTCTCCAACTTTGGGTGTGGAAGAGCTCATGTCCCCGTTCCCTTCTGTGGCCTGTGTCCATCAGCCAGATTATATTGACACTGACTCACAATGCCCTGATCTCCCATGGGATATGCTTTCTTTAAGAGCAGAGAAGTTCTCAGTGTAGCTGAGGTTGGCACAGGAGTCCCCCCAGTCCCCTCGTTTGGCCATGCCCAGGCTGGGTCATCTCCAGCATGTGGCTCTCGAGTGGGTCCAGTCAGAGCCTGAAATAGCTGAGGATGGACACCCCAGAGCTGCTCCAGCAGGCTTTCCAGTGGTTGATCACCTCACAATAAAAATGAGGTTTTTCCTGTCTTTGAGTGAATTTCCTGGGTTTCAGTTTGTGTCCATTGCTTCTTATCCTGTCACTGGGCACCAGTGAGGAGAGCCTGGCTCTTCTCTACTCCCCCCTCAGGTTCTGATACACACTGATAACACTTCCTGAGCCTCCTCTGGTCCAGGCCAGACAGTCCCAGCTTGCTCAGGTTCTCCAGGTAGCTCAGATGCACCAGTCTCCTGGCCCCTGGCTCTGCAACTCCCTGACAGGAGGGGGGAGCTGGGGGGGGTCGGGCTCTGCTCCAGGGAACAGGGACAGGAGGAGAGGGAACGGCCTCAGGCTGTGCCAGGGGAGGGACAGGTGGGACATCAGGAGGAATTTCTCCCTGGAAGGGGTGGTCAGGCCTTGGCAGGGGCTGCCCAGGGGGGTTTGGAGTCCCCATCCCTGGAGGTGTCCAAGGAAGGACTGGCTATAACAGTGCTCTGGGCTTTTCCAGCCTCAGTGATTCTGTGAGTCTGCGACTTCTCCCTGTAGCACAGGAGGGAACAAGGGGTATTCCAGGGGCTGTGGTCCAGGATAGGACTGGCGCTCAGCAAATTTTACCTAAACCTTGTAGAAAATACACTGATGGAAATGAAACAACAGAATTAACTGCTGGGTGCTGCATTCCTGCCTGGGTATCATTGTTTAAACGGAGATTTCTGGGGCATTTAGATATTAAGTTGCAAAGCTGTTTTTTTTTAATGGGACATGATTTGCCTAGGGCTAGATTGGAAGAATACAGAACGGTGACTTAATGAGCTTGCTGTCTTTACATGGTTTGCACTGCATTTCCAGAGACCTTCTCAGTGTTTTATGCTTATTGCCTTTATTTAGTGTGGCAGGTTTGGGATCTTGCAAACAACGGGTAAGGATATGGAAGACAATGTTTCGATTTGCTGCGTTGCAAAGACGCTGCGTAACCTATTCAAGGAAGAGGGAGGTTGCTGTTCCAGCTTTCAGCTATGGTAGGAGGTTTGATGTCAGAACAGGTGAATTAAACTTCAAAAGCTTCCAATCAGATAAAATGCGGAACATATTAAGTGAAGTAGACTTCACCAGTTATTAGAAAATGGCCTATGAAGGAAAATTGGCTGAACTTTAAAGAGGTGCTGGAGCTGGCTCGGGGGGAGTGAATATAACTTTACATAAAACCAAACATAAAACTTTAAGCCCGGTGTGGATGAGTGATAAGTTGTTAAAGTTAATTGTGAGTGAAAATAGAGCTCTAAAATGTGCAGGGAGCAGTGGAGTCTGGGGTTGTTGGAGGAGTTTCTGAGGATAAAGCTGCTCCACAGTGGAGGATCTGAAGGGCAAAATAGAGAGTGGGTAGTTCAGGCCACTAAGCTAAAGAATATTCTGGTAAATATGGACATGAAGTGATGCAGAGGGACTGCTCTTGGGATGCTGATTCTCTGTTCAAGGAAAGAAACCCCAAATGCTCCCTAGGGATTCAGTTCCATTTAATGGTGCCCCACCATACAGTGCAACTCCTACAAGGAGTTGTAAAGCTCCTGTACTCAATTACCTATTGCTAGTACTAGTAATTAACAGCAATTATTTTATCATAAGATTTATGTAACTGCTACGAGGGTAAGTGTATGATTATATATTTTGTGCTATTATTTTATGGCAATGTATGTTGAGCTATAGGGTAATACAGTGCATATATTTTTGTATCTATATGACATGAATAGAAGTTGTAAAAAGGCCTATGTATAAAATACATCCTGTGGGAGATTGGTACAGCTGTAATTCTGTACATCATGTCACACACTGTTATGACAGTGTGTCTGTACAATATAATCCACTACACACACACACACCATCCAGTGGGACCTGGACAAGCTCGAGAAGGGACCTCGTGGGAGTCTCATGAGGTTTAACAAGGACAGGTTCTGATGCTGCACCTGCATCTCTCTCCATCTTTCCTGTACAATTTCTGCCAATTTCTGCCAATTTCTGCCCTTTGGGTTTCGAGCTGTGTCAGTGGGCTTGGTGGGGCTGAATGTGTCTTCCAGCGCTGGCACACGGGTGGTGTTGTAACAAAGCCCCCATCACAGGGCAGCACTGTAGGTCAGGTGTAACTGGAGGCACAGTCAAGAAAAGTAGGTTTAGAAGATCCATAAGTGGTGGGAGAATTTTATGGAACACTTGAAGGATGGAGGTCATAGAATGACCCATCTTCAACTCACAGCTTCTTTCTTAATTAGAATATGGAATCACTAACTTAGCAGAGCAGTTAATAACTTTAAGCAGTTGTCATGGGATGCTACCCTTCCTCTCAGGCCCATGGTGTGACTCTTGGGGACGGTCCTGTGAAGGGCTAAGAGCTGGACTTGATCCTTGTGGGTCTCTTCCAACTCAGCGTGTTCTGTGAGTCTGTCTATACTCTGCAGCTACACAGATCTGCAAATGCAGATTAAAAAGGTGCTTCGGCTAAAAGTTTCTGTGGCATTATCAAGATGAAGAAAATAGAGCAGACATCTTAGGTGAGGTTCCAAAAGGGGGAAGTTGCTAAATCAACTGGTAGAAAATATGTCTTTAATAGAAGTTTTTTCAATAAAGATAGAAATTAATAGAATATCATCTTAGTTCATTACATTTTTCCCTACCACTAAATGATACTTTACTAGTCTTTGCTACTTCTGCTATATATTTTATAATTATTTCAGAACCATGACTGTGACTTGTCTACAGTAAATAGTGTACAAATAAACAGTGGGACATGCTCAGCAGTGCAGAGTTTCAGTGATAGAATTTTTGTACTCTAAAAACAGAGGACTTCTTAAAAAAATCCCATTCTTTTGTGAAACAGAAAGGATAAAGCAGACCTGCCAATATTTATTCATCTTCATCCACAAACTTTGTTCTTTAGCTGGAGCTTTGGCCAAGCTCATGTTCTCAGCTGCACATTAACTGCTCAGAGAATTGCCTGGTTGGTGTCCTCATATGGAAAAGATGTTGATAAATGGCAGAGAAAACACCCTTTAAAGCAGAGTTTAAAGTAAGGAGTGATGGTCACCATCTGTCTGGGTTATGGTGCATGTGCTGGCATTTGGCACTTGGTCCTGTTTCTTGCAGTTAGACAGTAGCGAGAACTGACAACCTTCATTTTACTCAGAATTATATTCTTGGGCTTCCAGGCCTTAAACCAGCACCATTTAATACTGTCACTGTGGCTTTTAGTCTAGGAGGGAGCAGAAGAATTGTTCTGATAGCTCAAACCTGCTTTAAATCACAGGAGTGGTAATGCCCAGGCACATTTCATTACAGCCAGCTAAACGATGATGGAAACAGATCCTGGCTGCTTTAGCACCTTTTGGAACATGGTGACAAACCTGGAATAAATTCCCCATCACTTGCTGTGATTTACAGCAGAGCAGAATCTGACACGTTCAGTGGATCCTGGGTTTGAGGAGCAGGAGCAGTCCCAGAGCTAATCCTGTTTCCCACAGAAATGAAGGCATAGTCTTTTAGATGTTGATGCACCAATCCCAGACAGATACAGTGAAATACTCTGCAACCTCCCTTGGCATGTTACTGTGCAGTAACGACATTGTGGGGCTTATAAATTACTGTGCAGTAACGACATTGTGGGGCTTTATAATTCACTGACGAGAAACCCCAGGGCACGTGGCGAGCAGAGTCTGGCTCAGCAAACACAACCTGCTCTGATGAAAGAGTCTGTGCTGGACCTCGTGTGAGTGTTTGTTGTAAAGAAGGGAGGGCAGAGGCCTTGTGGCTCAGGACAGCAGTGAACCCCCAATAAAGCTCCTGACAGCTTTTAATCTGTGGGTTTGGCCAGCTTTTACTCTTTCTGTGTCAGTCAGTTCCTTCGTTTGGACCATAGTTGATTCAATTTTTGAAATAATTTTTGTGAGTGGATCCACTGATTGATTTTTGGTTTTTTAATCCTTTGGTTAGAAATAATTGGGAGGCAGATGATTTAAATAAGGACTGATGTGTCCTGGCTGGGCTTCCTGTGGCTGAGAAACAGATTCTTCCCCACTGAACTATACATGTTCTGTCTCCTCGCTCTTTGTGCTGACCAGGATATTGAACATCTTCGAACAAGTCAAGTCTTTCCTTCTCTGCTTAGGGACACTTACTGGATTTTTATGCCAAAACCTTTATCCCAGCTTTAGCTGAGTTCTCAGTCCCTGTTTCTTCTAGGTACTTCAAGAATTTGCCTGGGATAAGAAAAACAACACCAGTGTCTCCTTCAGACCAAGCAAATCAATGAATTTAATTGTGAGAATACACAGGCTTGTTCATAATAAGTTCTGTGCAATTTATTGGTGCCCATTTTCTGGCCTTTTTCTGAAAGGTGGAGGCACCTTGTGACTGGGGGTGGGGAGAAGAAACTCTTGAAAAATGCTTTATTTCATAAGTGAAGAAAAGCAAATGCCTCAGTAGAGGCAGTGCTCCTGTGGCTGGAGGTGTGGTCTTGGAAGGAGGATCCCACATTTGCGCTGTTCTTTCCACCACCACTTGCACACGTGGCTTTGGGAGAGCTTCTGAACTTCAGTCACAGAATTTGATGCTCTTCTCTGCAAACTGCTTTGCTCCATAAACAACTCCCATTGTAATTTATTTGTTGAGGATACACTGTTCCAGGGGCTTGACCATGTTTCAAGAACTGTGAGGGCTTCCTAAGGGTTGGAAAACTGTTTCAAATATTTTGCGCTTAAATTACAAGTCTTCCCACAAAGAAAATTCTGCTAGGTCAGTTTTTTAGGATATGGGCAGAGAAAGCTGAAGGCTGATTACACAAGCTGGGCAAAGCAGAAGGTCTTGATGTGATTCATCAAGCTGCAAGAGCCTGGTTGGTGTGTTTGCTATGAAAAGCTTGCAGGAGTTTCCTTACAGAGCAGGTCAGCTATAAATGTAAAGAGGAGGATGCAGCAGGAATTTTGTGCCTGGCTGTGCTGGGACTGAAGGGAGACAAGGACCCCAAGCACCAACCCCAGTGACATGGAAAACTTGGTGAGCCCAGAATGGAAATGCAAAATGAACCAAGAACTCACCCTCTAATAACCCTTCAACAAAAATTAAAAGATATGTGGAAATGGAACAGGCAGTTTTCTTTCTCCCCCTAAAGCATGTGTCACCCCTTAAACCTTTTTTCAAGGCTTTTAGAAGCCTAAAATGGGAGTAAACCATCCTCTCAGCGCATGGGACACTGTGCTGGGATGGCTGATGTGTGAGGCAGTGGATACACTCAGTTCAGGGAGCAAAGCTACTGCAGGGGATTGAGCTGTTCGTTAACAAGTCGCTCGTGCTGAACAAATGTAATTGCTGTCTTCAGTGTAATTAATGACTCATTTAGCACATCAAGGGAATTGAATAGATATTATACTCTTGGCTCTTGGCAAACAGTTGATTTTCTGCCATACAAAAATCTATTAAAAAACCTGGATGCATAGCAGGCAGATACATATTCCATGGCATGGATTCCCTCTTGGCCCACATTCAGGGAAGAGAGGAATTGCTGAGGCAGAGACCTCCGAGTGTGAAATCCTGTAAAGCAGTTTAGGGCAGATGTTAGTGCTGAAGCCCAATTTGTTCAGTCTTTCACATATGAACATTTTGTCAGTTCAGCTTTTGCCACTAAACTAGGCTTTGCAAAATCAGCCTGTGGAGAGGAAGTGCTGCCCTGGTCAAAAACCTCAGGGAAAGACAACGAACAGCCACATCATAGACGTCTCCTACAGCATTTTCAGACAAACGGCTCAAGCACTGGGCTTGTGTATGAAACTATTAAAGTGATTTTCAGATGGAAATAATCACAAATATGACAAAAGTGTCACTGATGTAGAGGAGTCCAAAAGAGTGGCCTGGTGTTAGAAGAAATAAGAAGAATAATCTTTGTTTCTTTCTGTTAGGAACCTCAAGAACTGCTGATAAATATGAATAAAGATAATAAATATGTAAATATATGAATAAAGGAAGGTAATAGATCAACTCAGAGTAACAGTGGGAAAAAGTCATTTGAGATGTGCAGATTTTTCTCTAGATAAAAAAAGCATCAAAACTGTAAGTCAGGAACAGTTGCTCCAGTTTCATTTTCACTGGGCAGTTCAAGGAATGGAGGGGACCCATTGTCAGTATCTGGAACAGAGGGATGGTGTTGTAAAGGAAGAGTAAACAAGGTCATTAGAACCTGTAGATTTACTGAATTACATTGGAAGGAACCCACAAGGATCATTAAATCCAACTCTGAAGTGAATGGCCCCTACAGGGGATTGAACCCGTAAAAGAGAGAAAAAGGTCTGTAAAAGAGAGACAAAGGAGTGAATTATCAGTAAAATTGGTTAAGTGTCATCTCATTCCTATTCTTATCTAACTGGAGCCCAGCTACCTCTGGGATAGATGCCTTTTCCTGCCTCCTGGTTGTCATATCAAAAAGCCTGTGGCATAAAACCAGTGGAATTTAGTGGAGTTAGCACTTACCATCAATGTCCAAATACACATGAGGAGTATCACCATCATGGAACTTCTGCTTCAGAGACTCTTTCAAAATCACTGTAGTGTGTGATTCTGTGATTTGCTCTGAGCTGTCTGAACTGACCTCTCTGTTCCTTCTTTGTCCAGCTGGGACATGCTGCCTCCCAGACACAGGGTGCTGCTGGCTGGAGGGTTCCATGTTTCCTTGGCTTTGTGGTTGGTGTTCCTTTGGCTGCTCTGTGGTGCTGCCATGCCCAGTTACAGCTGGGCTGGGTTGAGTTGGGTGGTGGGGCAGCACTAAGACCGTCTGTCCTTGGAGCACCAACCAGGCCAGCAGAAGGTGCAGTCAGACAGGGGAGAGGGGAGCAGGGGGTTGCTCTGGGTGATGTTATTCCAGAGGGTACAAGATAACAATATTTTTTATAATTAAGCTTTGAACTGCTGTAGGAATAATTTCATTCTCACTTCCCATCCCACAGAAATCAACCATCACCTCTGAGAGCCTGTAGTGAGGGTAGAGATTTGCCCAGACTTCACTTGATTATTGCTATCCAAGGGAACGATAGGACAGCTTCAAAAGCAGTAAAATAAAAAAATACATTAAACCACTGCTAGATTGAATCAGGGAAGGGTTATTGCACCAAAACCAGCACCCCAGACTCCTGACACCTTGATATTATAGCCAGTGCAACCAGACTTTCCCATCTGCTGAAGAGCTGGGCTTGGAGAAACAGCAAACACATCCCACCTGCAGTAAATCGTGTGTAGCCTGAGGGAAGCTGGCCCTGGGGATTTAGGGATGCAGCCTCAGCCCAGCTGCTGCTGCTGAACTCAGAGGGCACCTTGTTAAGCACAGAAGGAAAGAATCTCAAGGTAAAGAAGTGACCTGTAGGTGAGATGTTCCAATCTTTGTGCAGCTTGGGAGAATGGGCAAGGATGTAAATAGTGTTCAGTCAGGAACCATAACAGATAAGGGAAACTGCACTACAGTAGACTTATTTAAAAAAGAGGCTGAAAGTACTATGGAATTAATGATTATAATAAAATAAAATCATATATATAATTAGCATAAAAACCAAGTTAACATAATATGTGTATCTATGACATGTGAGTGCCAGATTCTGGCACTCACATGTCTGAATGACATCTGAATGACGTCTGAATAATTTCAGCTGATTTGTTTTTTCTTTTTAGTTGCATTATTACCTCTTTTTCTATGACATGGAAGAGCAGACAGAATCTTGACCTCTTTCATTCCTGCCAGGTAATTTCAGGGAGGCATTCCTGATAAGTAGGCAGCTGGATGGCAGATCCCATTCTGGGAGCTGTGTGAATGCAGACAGTAGCATTTTGCTAAATAAAAAATGATTTAGAAATTTTGAATGTAATTTCCTTTCCAAGTGCTTTTTTTTTTTCCTGTTTTTTTTTTTTTTTTTCTTTTTACTTCAAACAAGAGCAATTAGTGATTTGTTTTGAAATGCCAGGCACCCTGTTTGATATTAACAATTAACACAGTAAACATAGATTTGATTGTATTCAGGTGACTGATGACACTTGGAGTGGCAAAGGCTTTGAGTGGTGTCTGAACTAGACTGGAATTACACTGGATTTGTCTTGATGCTCTTAATATGTTAGTATTTTATTTCCAGGTCTTTGAATCAGCCCCTCCCCTGCTGTTCATTCCTTTTGGTTGCTGGAAATGAGGGTGTGACCGTGATTTGTAAGATCAGGCCCATTGATTTTCAGTAATTCAGGATCTTCTTGCTTTTAAGTCAAATAAGAAGAGATAACCTATTATTCTGTGGTATTTGTCTAAAGCCAAGGGAGAAGGAGTGAGGTGTCTGCTGGTTGGGGTGGCATCCCACAGCTTCCCACACAGCTTCAGTTTCTTGTTATGTAACAGGAAATTCTAAAATATGGTAAAAATTCACTTTCTAACGTTTTGGCATACAGCTGAAATTCCCTGTGCTTCCAATCCAGGCAGTATGGTCTCACATATGGTTATTGTCTCATATTGAAAGGATCTGGACTGATTTGGCTCCACATTTACTCCACCCATGGTTTGCATATTGTCTTCATCTTTATGGGGGGGGTTTGCCTGCGAAGCAGAAAGACAAACTAAATTGAAGTTGCAGAAGCAATGGCAGTCACAGACTCCACACAGTGCAGGTGCACTCGAGCTTTATGTTGGGGTGTGATGGAATTCTGTGTCTCACGTGGAGCAAGACACGGGTGGGGATATCACAGACAAGGGATTTTCCTGGCGTTGTTGTTTACCTGCAGCCAGGGAGATCTGCTTTTCTCTGACTCTCTTTTTACTGCTCATGCAAATTGGTGTCACAGAATCTCTAGGCTGGTTTATTTACTGTACAGCTGGAACAGAGGGATCTGCCTGTGGTCTGTGCACAGACGTGCCAGGGAAAGGGAGGCTTTGAGGACATTGGCCAAGGTTTGGGGTATTTTTGGGGTTGTTTTTCTTTTATTTAAGTGTGGGGTTTTTTTGGGGTGGACAGATACTAGAGGTTTTTTCTAACTGCAGTAAATTCTCTCTTTTTGTATAACTTTCTCTGCTGTGTTTCTGCTGATGTCTGACAAATTCCTCATGTCCAGTCCCTTGCTGGTGGAGGCAAGTGCACAAAAGCAAATGCATCAGACTTTGCCTTAAAATAAATCAGGTTTGGTTTTTTTCCCCCATACCCTCTGTTTCTGTTACAGCACATTCAGCACAACAGCTTCGTGAAAACCGAGCAAGAGGCAGCAATTAAGCCTGATTTTATCCCTGTATTTGTTTTAGCCAGTTATGTGCCATTCAAGACCGCTTTGCCACAATATTCATGCTGGTTAGTGCAAGAGCTTTCACATCCACAGTGTGACTGCTGTGGATGGTCAACTTTAGTTGGCTTTTATCATGAAACGAGAAATCCTCTCCACAGCGTTTCCCCCACATCTTATTGACCTCTCTCAGTGTCCCTGTTAAAACTCTGGCTGCTGTCCTAGGAACAACTGGATTTCTTGCATGTACCAAGCAGGGATATCTCCAGGAGCCATTTGTAAGGGGTGAATAAGTTCTGCCTGTCAGAGAGCAGCGGTGCTTTGGCCTCCTCTGAGCCTCCCCGCTGTGGTAGGAGGCGGCAGGAGGAGGATGCTCTGGCTCAGGATCTACCTGCGGCCGTGGGAGCCACGCTGGTCCCCTGCCCCTTTGCCAGGGCTGTGCAGAGCTCCAGCTCTGCCGTTCCAGCAGTGCCAGCCGAGCTGGAAGGGCCGGGATTTGTGAGGTGTGCCGGGTCCAGCTGCACAGGGTGAGCTCACGCCTGGCCCGCGGCCAGGGCATGGCCCGCAGCAACTGGAGCAGGTGTCGGGGAAAGGCTTGAAGTGCCAGGGGCCTGGGCTGAGGGATCTGTGTCTGCACGGGGGTGACTGGCTTTGGGGTGAGTGCTTGGGCTCAGAGCAGTGCAGGGTTTTACCCGTGGCACTTCGGTAAGAGTGGGGAGAGGAAAGACCCCCGGTCAATGAACCGCATCGTCAGCGGGGCCAGGGAGGGGATTGTCCTGCTCTGCTCTGCCCTGGGGGGACACAATGGAAGGGAGAGATTGAGCCATTGGAGAGTGTCCAAAGGAGGCCACGAGGATGGGGAAGGGCCTTGGTTTGAAGCCGTGTGAGGACACTGAGGGCACTTGGTGTGTTCAGCTGGAGCAGAGGAGACTGAGGGGAGACCTCAGTGCAGTTCCAAGTGCCTGGGCAGGGGCAGAGGAGGGGCAGGACTGAGCTCTTCTCCACTGGCATTGTTTCCTCAGAAAGACTTTATGTCAAGCTGAATTTATCCATACCATACATGAGACTTTTTACTTCTTAGAAGCATGATTCATTAAAAAAAACCCAATAATAAAAATTAAAAAAAAAAAGGTAAAATGCAGATTTCCATTTAACTTGGTTTTGCTCAGTGCAGAGTGTACATGTATCACTGAACTGGTGCTTGGCATTGCAAATCATACACAGAAGAGTGAGTAGTGAAGGAAAGTGACTTTCACTTTTAACTTTGTCCTTCCTGTCTGATAGAACTTTGTGGGGAGAAGGTTTAGGTGGGAGTTTAAGTTGTGAAATAAGATTTCTTCATTATTACTTAAAAAACCCACAAACATTTCAAAGGTTATATATGTGCATATCTCTATATGTATATATATATTTATGTAGGGTGGGGGTGTTTTGCAGATGTGGGTGAGACAACTGATGTGCAAAGCTCCTTTCGAGAAATGCGTTTCAGTGTGTGGAGGAAGAACTGGGATCGTAGGAGTAGTCCTGAACTGCTCTGAACATCTTCCTCTCATGAGTGCTAAAGGAAGTCTTGCTCTTCCAGGGAGGAAGGAGCTCCTTGTTATGAGGTGGGCTGTTGAGTCCAGGCTGGTTTTCCACCAGGACCCCCGGGTTGTTCTCTGCAGAGCTGTTCCAGCCTGTGCCTGTCCAGGGGGTGATGCAGTCACTAACCCGTTGGTATCTTGCTGCAACTGATGGTGCTCCCTGTGAGGTTTGGGTTTCAGCCTCAGCTCACTGAAGGTATGTACTTTATAAAGCACTCTTTTTTTCCTGTTCAGGAGGTTATGAAGCTGCTTTCTCTAAGCTCAGTCCGTGTGTGAGCCTTGTTGTTAACTGAAGCTGTTCTAGCTCTAGTAGCTACACAAGTAAGTGAGCCTCCCTCATCCCTGGCACAAGTCCTTATCTTGGCTGAGGTCTACAGGACTCTTTTATATGCAGAAAGAATCCATTCTTTTGGCACAGACGGAGTTTTCTGGAGTGCTGGAAGGGTGCAGAGCCCACGGCATGATAGCACTGCCTCTGCTGAAAGAGATCACCCTTTCCCTCTTCTGTGTCTTGAGGCAGTAGGAGCTTTTAGATGATATTGCACATTTCCTCAGACAGCCTGGCTTGAACTGTTAGTGACAGATTAAATAGGAACTAACAGCCAGGATGAAACTCAGGAAAGGACTTTTTAGTCCACACAGATGAACAAGGTCCCAAAGGAATCATTTCCTTATGAGCAGTGGGAGGGATTTTGCCAGTCATTCCAAGAACTCCGTTTAAAAAAAAAAGGTCTAAAAATTAATTTTTTTTTGCATTTTCTTTACACAGTTGTATTTACCTGTTGCTCAGTGTGTGGAAATGTTCTCTTACTCAGCTAAGAAGCTGCTTTCATGGCAAGGTTTTTCAGTCTCAAATAATAGAGGCAGGAGCCTGACAAGGGTGCCATGGGCCATACTGCTGCAGATTACTGCCGCTGGTGTTTTCTGTCCAAGGAGGCTGTAACCTACAGCTTCACCTTGCATTGGGTTAGATTTTCACCCTGTGCTTGTTGACATAAAGCTCTGGGCTGTGCTTTGTGCAACTGGGTGTGCAGTTCTCTCCAAGCTCACTCCAGTGGTTGTGCAGCACAGACACACCTTGGGGACCCCCAAGGGACTGGGGTCTTGTTTCATATTCAGCTCAGGTGCCTTGGAACTGCTCCTTCTTCCCTGTGGCTGCGCAGCTCTGTAAGCTGAAGAAGAGCTCAGCAGTAATGAATCTATCTTTGACATATCTGGATCCAACCCAGGCCCAGTTGGCTGCATGGTTTTCTGGCAAAGTCTGCTTCCCCATCCTTATCCATTCTTACAGAGAGCGCTTTCCCCATTCAAATGTTTTGATCTCACTGAAATGTTTCAGTTAAATATTTCTTTTGCAACGCCGTTTTCTGGGAATCAGTATGTTCCCGTGGAAATATTGGATCACGCCTGACATACGTTCTCAGCTGGCAAATGTAGGCAGAGAAATGTCAACCAGCTCCTCTTCAGAGAGGTCCCATTCAGTGTCCAAGGTCTGCAAAGCCTTCTTCCTTCTCAGGTAAATCTGCTTCTTCTTCTGTGGCCTGACACTTCATGGGAAGCTCCAGGAGAGTGAGGATGTTGCTGTGCTGTGCCACATGCTCTTAGTCCTGTCTGGGGAGCTGCATGGACACAAGCCTGACCTGTTCTCCAGCCAAAGTTGCCCTCTTCTAAGAACAGGAAGGGAGCACCACGAATCCAGGACTCCATCTCCATTGTTACCTGAGCACCCCCAAAGCCTTGGAGGTTCCTCTGTCCCTCAAGGGAAAGCTCAGCAATTTTTAAAAATATATAAAAGCCTTAAAACATACTTATGCAGATTAGCCATGAGGTATTTGCCATTTGAAAGCTGAACCTCTGTGCAATCAGTAGGTTGCCATTATAAACTAGGAACTCTGGGATGCTGTTGAATGTGTTCTCGTGGAAAAGTTGTAATCTCTTTGTGAAGGGATGTGTGTGAGGACAGAGGCAGCATGGAGAAAAGAAAGGGAAAAGACATTTGCAGCTGGCCTTATAGAAAAGGTATAAAGCTGAGAAAAGAAGAAAAACACTGGGTCCAGGACAGAAAGCAGGGGAGGAGAGAGGGAGGAGGAGGATCACTGTAGGTTTGTTGCACTTAGCATTAGGAATTGCTACAGAGGACGCAGGTTGTAGTGATTTTCTAATACTGACTAATATGTCAGAAAGGCTATTCTGGATTTAGACCAATATATACAGTTTCTTGTCTAAGCAGAACCATATGCTCAAATGAGAGATCATTTTATTTTACTAGGATGGACAGTAAGTAGAAACATATTCCAGATTTCATGAGGTTTCTTCCCCCCTTGGCAGCCACGGTGCTGCCTGTGCTTAGTCTATGGTTTTTCAACTGTTTGATAACTGCCCATGGCTTTACAGGACTCCAAGTCCTCCTGCATCCTGATGTCCACTGAACTGTGACTAATGACTGTGTCAGAGAGCTCGTTCAGCAGGTCACCCCGGCTGGAGCTGGTAATTTTTAGTAGTAAAACACATCAAACTGATCTGCACAATATGGCAACATGGTGTACAGTGGAAGACGTAGCTTTTGTGTCCTTCCTTGAGTTAAGACTTAATGTTCTGTGTTTAGAGACTGATCTCATGCAAATCCTTTCTGACAGCCTAGAAAAAAGTTAAAAAAGTCCCAACCCCTTTGTGGAATGTGCAAGCTGGTGTTTAATACATGAGCCCATGCACAGCAGGTTGAGCAATCAAATGTACATAGATATTTATACAGTTTGACATTGGTAAATAGTCCAACCCCCTTCTCTCACAGCCACTGATAGTTCTGGTTGCAGTGCTGTGTGTTGCTGTGTCACTGTAGTTTAGTGTCCACCACTAACTCCTGCCTTGGGGCTGAACCATCACTGGGTGTAACAAGGTATTTTTGGCCTGATCCAGGCTTGTGCTGAACTTTGGCTGTTCACTTGGGGTCTCCCCAGGTAGACCAAGGAGTTGGTGCTTGTGGAACTTGCTCAGCTTCCAGGAAATCCTGAGAGAAATCCTGTTCCACGGGGTATTTGCTGCCTTCCTGCTGCCTCCTGCAGACCCTCCAGCAGTGCCCATCAGCTGCTCATACCCCAGACTCTGTTTAGCTTTTTCCAGAGTGTCTGCTGATGTTTTATGAAGGGATGGTCTTCTAGGGCAGACCAGCAACAGAGCAATTGGTATAGCTGAAAAAAATCTGCCTTTTATTGTCGGGCCTTGAAAGTAAATCAGAGGGCTGGGAATCACCAACCAGGGGAAGTTCAACAAGGGGAAGGGCCGGATTCCCTGGGATGGGACAACTCCAGATGGGTGGAAAAACTGCAAATGAGAGGCTGGGAAGCAGTGCTGGGAAAGGGCCCTGGGGGTGCTGGTGGGTGCCAGTTGGCCCTGAGCCAGCAGTGCCCTGGCAGCCAGGAGGGACATCCCTGTCCTGGGGCATCAGGGAGGGGATTGTCCCGCTCTGCTCTGACCTGGGGCGGCCTCACCTCAACAGTTTGGGGGGCACCAACTTGGCATATTCTATGTTTCTGTGATCTATTACATCTGTTTTAAAGCCCTGAATTACCCACATATCTTTGATAGTATCCCACAAGCTAGAATGACAGTATTAAATTGGCTTTTTAAAGGGATTTCGTAATTCAAAAAAAGAAAAACACGCTAAATCGTGGACATATTTGCTTCAGCCAGGAGGACAAGCAGAACCATCTACAAGAATAGTCACTGAAACATTGTGCTGAGTAAAGACCAGAGGTTGGCTGCTGGGTACCAACTGCTTTAGCTGTCCCCAGGAGCCTTCTCATCTTTGATTTATTGAGATTATATTCTGTGGAGATGTCTGTTTTCCGCTGATCTGCACTGGGGATGATTCCCTCTTGCCTGGGTGGTGCTGCAAAGGAGATACAGCAGCCTGGTGCTTGTTGACACCTCTTTGCACAGCAGCAGGGAGAGCCTGTATTTTTTTTCTTACCTTAAGGATGGTTGGCTGCTGGTATCTGACACCTGGGATACTCCAGAGGCAACTGCAGTCAATGTTTTCCTTTGCCCAATCCATTAACAGCCTTTCCAGTCCTAGCTTTAAGTATTCAACTCCTGAATTTGGGGGAAGAGAATGGTGTTGAGGAGATGAGTTCATGTTTCAACGTTACCATCCGCCTGGGTTTGGGAAGGAGGTGGCAACAGATATAGTTTGGAAGGCTGTAAACTCATTTCAGTATTTAATTTGGCTTGCCCTGCTGCCAGGTTACCTCTGCCAGGGTCTCAGTGCGTTGCCCTTGATGCCTGCACCGTCTGTACATACACATAAAGCTGTGCACTGATGCTGATATACAACAGAACTAACAATCAGCTTCAGCACGGCAAAAACTCGCTGCTGACGTCTAGACTTCTCAGGGACAGATATTACTGAAGGCTTCTTGAGACTGAAGGGTTAACACATGGAACTGCCAGTGCTGTTGGAGGGGTGTTTGTGGGAGCTTCATTACAAGTACCTGACACCCACTTGAAAAGAGAAGTGGTTTTGGAAAATGTGACGTGTGTTCTGTGGTGTGGATGAGTAATTGTGGCAAACAGTTGTAGTATCTACTCAGAAGTTCACAGCTTTTCATTTATGAAGTTTATACCTCTGTAGTTCTGTAACTAAGTCAGTAATTTTTAGCTCTGTTCACTTAATGATCCTATGAATGAGACCAGTTGCCATTACTGCTCTGCAACAGCAGCCCACTCCAAGAGAGATCTGAATCTGTGGAAAAAACCCATCCAAGTGACACATGTTCTGTGGGGCCAAAGAATTCCGTGTATTCAAACCCAGTACTTTGCCTTGTGTTGTGGTGAGGACCTGCCTTTCATTGTGCTGCTGAAACATCATCAAAGCCTGGGAATCCGAGGGACATTCCAGTTGGAAACCTTTGTAAGCTGCAGCGAGGAACCAAAATTCAAAGCAGCTCTGTGGACTTGGCATCCTTGGCAATAAGAACCCAAGATGTGCCGAGGGCCCGTCCTGAGACAGACGGAGCTGGGGCTGTGCGGCTGTGGGGGACGGGGACGGCTCCCGGGGTTTATTCAGAGCTAAACAGAGGCAAACTGTGCTGGAAGTTGTAGGATACTTCAGGAAGTGACTGTTAAATATTTCGGCAGGACTCCAATTGGTAGCAATACTCTGTTTAAAATGGTTTCGGGGAAGATAAATATTTGTGTGTGTTATCTTGACATACGGAGATAAACACAGTTGTTCTATACAAATATTGGTTTGACCTCAGATTATTTCATTAGCAGCAGCATGTGAGGCCCATTACATGTCTCTGAAAGCAGCTGCCAGCTGCTGTGATCATCCAAAGTTTTTTGTATGGGCTGCTGTCAGGAATGTCTATCTTGCCTTTCGGTTTGGGAGGAGTGAATGCAAACCTTGCTCTCACTTCTCCATGGCAGGGAGTAAGGATTCCACCTGCCTGAGAGGAAATTTCGCTGTGAGCCAGTATAGTCAAGGAGATCAACAGCACCGTGAAAATGTAAATGCTGGTAGTTTATATGCCTGTTCCTGCAGGTGCTTAAATGTGTGCACATAGTGATAAGGGATGTGCTCTGCCTCTGTCAGCTCCTCACTGTGCATGGCAGGACAAAGAATAGGATCACAGAACACAGTGAGCTGGAAGGGACCTACAAGGACCATCCAGTCCAACCCCTGGCCCTGCACAGGCCCAGCCCCAAGAGTCACCCCCTGTGCCCCAGAGGATCATCCAAACC
>JAWWES010000030.1:800906-813474 GCA_035583135.1 Lophotriccus pileatus | reverse complement strand
CTCCTGTCAGGGAGTTGCAGAGCCAGAAGGTCCCCCCTGAGCCTCCTTTTCTCCAGACTGAGCCCCCCCAGCTCCCTTTTTGCACCCTTCTCTTCTGAAGGGCTCTGAGAGAGAGGGGAGACACTCAGCTCCCCGGAAATTCCTGTCATCTCACAGGAGACATGTTTGGATCCCGGACAATGAGGACACTGACGATGTAGGACGTGCTGTAGAGATCTCAAGACTGGTGAATTAGTAATGGACATGAGAAGAGGTTTTAAGAAATGCTTACTGGGGGGGTCTGTCTAGGAAGCAGCCAAACTTCCTAAGAAAGTAGAAAGCTGTATAAATAAAATAAGGCTTAGTTGGGTTCCATTACGGGAACCGAGTTCTGTGAGGTTTAGCATCTCCTGCCACGAGCCTGGTGCATTTAACCTACTGAGCAGGAGAGCAGGCAACACCAATCCAGCTAATCCAGAGCTGGCATCACCAGTATGCAAAAAAAATCTGCATTTTGATACTTGTATGCCTCACAGCTCTTGTAAGATCAGTTCTAGCCTTGTGTGACTCTTGAAGACCAGGGCATGGAGTTGAGGGTTTCATGCTCAGGCTCACAGGGAGCCAGTGACGACAGGCACAGAGCTCAGAATTCCAATCTCAGCTTTCCTGACCACCCTCTAAGGACATTTCCTTTGTTCAGGTTGGGTGCCAGTGACTCAAACACTGCTGTTTGATTACAGCTCTGACTCCTTTGCCTTACCATTGGCTGATGGAGTTTTGCTGTTCACAGGTCTTCTGCCCTCACAGAGATTTTACAGGCAGTGGGCCGTGCTTGTTGTACCTCTCATTTCCAATCATCTCTTTCCCCAGCCATGGTCACGTGTTGTCTGTGCCGTAGTCCAAGTGCTGGGTGGAAGCCTTGAGTGGGCAACTGCTCAAAAGCTTTCCTGCCCCGAGGGGCTTTGGCAAAGCACATCCAGATTTGGAAGATGAATTATACCATGGGATTAATACTTGTACATATAACATGTTTGTGATTTTAGTCTCTTCTTAGTCATGATTTTGGCTTGTCTGATATAATTTTTATTGGGCGGATACCAGAGCTGCCATTGAGGGATGGTTCTGGTTCTTTGGTTCGACTCCTGGGAGCAGCCATAGGATTTCTTTGCTGTAATTGAAGCTTTCTCAAAGCTTTACAAGATTAACATTTTCCATGATCAGTCTATGACAAATTCAACACCAAAACAAACAAAACCCCAAACAATCCGGTTTTATCTTTCATTTTGGAGTTGTCTGGGCTAAATCCTCCTATCGTAAAAATTGGCATTGCTCCTCTTATGGGGAAAACCCGCTGGAACAGGGAAACAAGAAACTGAGAGCTCCAGTAACCTGTTTGGTGTGTTCCCAGTGGAAGGCCAGCATTTGCCTGGCTCAGGGGTTGCTCAACCAACTCTGTTCAAACCTGCTGGGTGTTGTACCTCTTGGTGGAAACTAGAAAACAGGGATGAAAAAGAATTTTTTCACTAGATCTGAATTATGAGCCCTCAAAAATTTTTTTCTGGCGTGTTTATCAGTTTACTTCCCTTCGGTTTCTTTGCTTCCTCAGTGTCTAAGAATGCTGGAGATGGAGAGACAGAGTGGATTGGGTACTTGGTTTATCACATCGTTGTAAATTGGCTTTGAGTGCTGTGAGACACTTGCATATAATCCTCACAGAGAGGATTGGACTGGAGAGACTGGAAAATTTTCCAAATATTTTTGTACATCTACCACATCTTTGCCAGTTTCTGTGCCCTGAGTGTGTCGTGTCGTAGAAGCGCTCCAGCAATTCCTGTCTGCCTTTAATATTTTGTGCTTCATGAACCCTTATTAATTAGGATATTAATTTCCATATGTAACTTTGGAACAATGCCATGCTGCGAAGTAGCTTTTCACACATGCCATGGTTCTGGATTTGTTCACTGAACCCTCCCCCTGATGCTATTTCTTACAGTGCATGTCAGGTAGAGCTTGGGAAATGAAAATCTGGGCGGGGAGAACAGGGGTTTGGGGAGGTTTTACAGAGTGTCAGGCTGTTTCCTAAAATGCTATAGATGCACATCTATAATTTCTGATTTCTGGGTAGCAAATGATTTTTGAAGAGCTTTTTGTTTCTACTGCTGGGATGACATTTTGCAAGAGAGTGTGTGCTAATGCACCCCCTGCTCACACTGGTTCATTAGGGGGGAACTCTGTCACGTGTTATTTATTATCTCTTGCATATGGCTGATTTCTTGAACAGTACTGGATTCATTTCTTCTACTTGACTAGATAAATGAGCTCCTTCAATACCAGAATAATAAAAAGGAATCCAAGTATAACTACCTTGTTTATGCAGAGACAATAATCAAATTCTTAAGGAGATGGAGAGAGACTATTTACAAGAGCATGTTGTGCCAGGACAAGGGGAATGGCTTCAAACTGCCAGAGGGCAGGGTTAGGTGGGATATTGGGAAGGAATTCTTGTCTGTGAGGGTGGGGAGGCCCTGGCACAGGTTGCCAAGAGAAGCTGTGGCTGCCCCTGGATCCCTGGAAGTGTCCAAGGCCAGGTTGGACAGATTTTGGAGTAACCTGGGCTAGTGGAAGGTGTCCCTGCCCATGGCAGGGGGTGAAATGAGATGATCTTTAAGGCCCCTTCCATCCCAAATCTTTCTGTGATTCTATGATTGTGTGTCCTTAAATAGCTGTGCTCACCAGTACCTGACACCTTTTCCCAAAAATGTCCACAAAGGACACAGATTATGGTGTGAAAACCCCTGTTGGCTGCTGATTCCAGGCACCAATTAAAAGCAAAGTCCTGTTCTACGTTGCAGCTTTAAGTCCAGAAGTGAACTGCCATCCCAACCCCAGGGGTGAGGTGGGGTGTGCTGCACAATTTCAGGAGCGAAAGTTGTCCCACGTCTCTTATGTTGACATGAAGACACTTTGATTCCTCAGGTAAACAGTCTTCGCCATCGGGGGGGGCGAGGCGGGGGTCTAAGCCCCCATCCATCGAGGTGGAGCAGCCAGCCTAATTGGGGAATATAAAACTTTCTGAATTTTAAACTCAGTTTGGCACGTTGGAAAGAGAACTAGGTGCCTCTTTGACTTTTAAGTGATCTGAAGAGGAATGTACTTGATACAGGTGGTAAGAATTATTCTTGGAGTTCTCAGATATTCCAGGCACACACCTATTTTCATTCCTCACAAGTGTATCCCTGGTGAGAGGGGTGGGGACACCAATCAAGACAAAAGCCATTTTCCACAGTAGCAAAGGGTCTGAAACGAGCCTCCTGCAGATTAAGCAGAACAACCTCTCCAGAGGTTTTGCCAAACAAATTTTTCAGATTTCTTCAGGATTCTAGTCAGGGCCTGTGATCTGAAACATTTGCCAAGAATTCAGCAAAAAGAGAAAAATTACCCCAACCCTGAAGGTTTGAACAGGGAGGTGGTTTGTGGCTTTCATGGGATTGCATCAGAAGTCTGATCTTCCCGGCAAAAGATATTCTCTTTGCAAACAATGAATCCCCAAAAACCACAAGTGCCATGAAGTCAAGCAGCATGTGGCTTGGATAGGAGCAGGCCAATTTGTCAACTCGGTTTCATTCAAAGAGAAGGAAATAATGAGTGGGAAAACACTGAGATAAAAAAGAAAAACCTCAAGATACTTGCTACAGATTGATCCTCCCAAAGCAGAATATAACCTCCTTTTTACTGAATGGAACTCCCCTGTATTTATACTTGAACAGCATTACTAGGTGATCTGAATAATACATAGTTATAATGTATGGTTATTTTTTGCCTGGCACAGGGATTGTTATTCTAGGTAATACAGTATTTTGTGGGAATTTCAATTTTGTTGTAGGATCCAGTCTAAATATTGTGATGAATTTCTAGCAGATAGTGTCAGTAGACAAATACTCTTTACGAGGTGAAACTACCGTTGTGGATCTGGGAGTGACTGCATTCGGCTCCCGATGTTTGGATCCCACAGGCAAGGCTGAGCATCCGTCCCCATCTCACCACGTCATTCTAGCTGGCCATAGTGTAAAAAAATTTTTCTTTGAAGCAAAGATTTTTCTTTACCTGCTATTACTAAACGTGCCCAACACCCTCCCTTTCTTAACAGCAGTATTAAAAGCATTTGGAAAAGTATTAATCGGTTTTGCTTATTTAATTTTTGGCTGCTTTGTTCTTCGGGAGATTAAAGATGGGACTTCTAAAATATTCCAGTCTACAGAAAGGAGCATTGCCCCACCTAGACAGTACTTCCTGCAGTACTTGTGGGTGAAATTTTGGCTTCTTGAAGTTATGAAGGTAATAAGAATATTGAGGTATTACCATAAGGATTTTGTGAAAGGTGCCCTCCACAGGAAAAGCAGAATTTCTCAGTGGTTTTACGAAGATGGAAACAGGAAAACAGCTTTTTATTCTAAAAATAAACTGAGTAATGCAAGTCACGTTACTCTGCATGTGCAACAGCAATTATTTCAGTCTGGAAGTTCTTCTTGCTGTCTCTGAAACTGAAATCTTGAAAGTCCCTCTCACTGAAAAGTCAAATTTTGATAACTAACCAAGCCATTGAAAAGTGTGCATCACATTGCAGTTCCTGGTCCCTGTTGCTTTAGCTCAGGGAATTGCTGTTTCTTGTCTTTGAGTCTTCACTGGTGTTGCCAGTTTGATTTGAAAATGTGTGAGTCTTGCTATAAGCACCAAGGAATCTCTGCCCACAGCTTCATTGGTAAGAAATTCCACCAAAGCTGTAGCAACAGAAATCAGCAGAGAGCTTAATCAGCATCTGAGGAGATGACTGGAATAGATTTTAAGGATTCTAAGCAATCCTCTTTTTGTATAGGGTTTGCTCATCTTGGTATGCACATAGGTTCTACTTCACAGAATCCCAGAATCCCAAAATATGTTGAATTGGAAGAGACCCACAAGGTTCATTGAGTCCAACTCCTGTCCCAGCTCAGGACCATCCCCAAGAGTCACACCCTGTGCCACACAGGCGGGTCTCCTTTGAAAGCCACAGCCTTTGTTAGAACCATTGCTCATAGGCCTTGGTGGAGACATTGCTTTCAGCTCTAGGTTTGGTAACAACAACTCAAAATAGGAACTCCTTCTCTAACAAACCAAAGATATCAAGAAAATGGTCCCTGGATTTAATTTTCCCTGGAAAGAACCAAACTAAGGTGTCAGCTTATAAGCAAAGGTAGATCTGAAAGCCATTCTTTTTCACAGTTTCAAAACAGCAACAACACAGAAAAAGGGATTGATGGCAAGAGAATGGTGAATATCACTGAATAATACTAAATTGCACCCTGAATCTTTTGCCTCTTTAATAAAATAATTAAAGAAAACAAATATGGAATCCATTAAGCAGAGGGCTGGGTGGTGACGTCCATGCCAGCACTGGCTTGTTCCCGCTGGTTTACTCCGAACATCTGAGGCTCCCCCATTTTGCATTCGGTGCAAGCTCCCACACAGATTGGCTCTTTGACTCCCTGAGGAGCAGACCTGGGAAGTTTTAGAGCTAAAATGTTATGCTCTCCAGCAAAGGGCTGTAACAAAGCTGTGCACTCTACCCATAGGCCGTGGAGAGAACGTGCAACCGTTGGCCTTGGGTCTTGCAAAGCAAGGACAGGATGGCTGCTGGCTATGAAATTAACTCTTGAACTCCTCTAAAAATTCAGTAAAGAAGTAGAAACGGTTGTAGCCCAATTTTTCTATACATAATATTTGTGTTATTTAGTTCCAACTTAAACAATATCCCACCCAGTTTCTAAGCAGCCCGGAGAATGTGGGGATGACTCAGAGGAGGGTAACCAGAGGTCATAAGACATTGGTTCAGTATCAGTGTGGAGATCAAGACAAGCCAGATGTAGAAAGTACAGTGGTTTATAGACGAAAAGAGCTTTAAAAGTCACATTATCTTTGGGTTGCTCCATTCAGTGTTGACTTGAAGTACAGGTGCAGGTAGCAGAATGAGAAAAGGAGTAGCCTCAGTATCTGGTGTGGGTTTGTGTCATCCTTTTCCTATTGGGGAGGTTGTTGGTAGAAGTGGGCATTTGCTGTTTGTCCTTTTATCCCATCAAATGCCATAAAACTCCAAAATCCAGAAGCTCCTCTCTCTCTGTGCAGTACCAGAACCTCCAGCTGAGGACATGGGTAGGGCTTACATGGGCATAGAGGAGAGTAACAAAACGGACAAACAGCCTGGCCTTGAGATCCCATGTTGGGAACACAAGTAGGAAAACTGTCTACACTATTATCAGCTGGACAATTTGGTCTGCAGCAGCTGAGACAATAACAGGCCAAAAACCTTTGGTGCTGCTGGTTGTTCCTGAGAGAAGTCACCCAACAGTCATCACGCCCCATTTGGCTGGTGTTGAAATAAGGCAGGTAGTGAGTTTGTTCAGGAAAAACTGATCCCAATAAAATGGCCAAATACGACCATGTTACTGAAATCTTGGGTTATCTACCACATCAAGCCTCTTTTTAGGGAACGTGTGTCCTCCCTTTCTCCATGCCGTGATTCATGGAGGCTGAACTTCTGCCTTGGATCCTCCTCTCTTCCACTGCCTTATTTAATGCCTTTATGTACTTCCAATACCTTAATGTACTTCCAATGCCTTATTTAATCCTTCCTCCCCACACCTGTTTCCAGCACCAGGCTCTGGCCCAGCAGGGCCAGAGGCATCTGATTTACTAAAATTCTGGTTATGAGCAAGCTCGACTGGAACAGACAGGATCCATCCTTTTTTTCCACAGGGTGTAAGCCCTGTCTAGCAGGGAGTGAAACTCGAAGCTAGAGTTTGTTGAAAAGATAAAAGGGATGGACCCAGCCCAGTTAAACTCGAGATGGCTCAAGAAGTATCTGACCACATCCCTGTAAATCATGTGGTATGATAAGTCAGCACAGTGCATAGTATCCTTCATTTGGGCACCTGCAAGTGCTCTGTTTGGAGTCCAGCAATCCCAAATGTTGCTCTCAGATAGCTGCGGTTCATCCCTTTCCTTTTTTTTACAGAGAGAAATTTGGGTTGGCTCGCTCTTTAATTTAAACCATTTGCCCATTACAGCTGCTTTTACAGGCAGAGATCTCTGGTTTCACAAGGCTTAAAATCCCAGTTACCTGGGAGAAGTACACGTGCAGCAGACACAGGGTCCACCCCTGGCCATGGCACAGCTATGGCTCAACCAGCTGTCTCAGCTCCTGGAGTGTCAGGTGTCTCATCCCTACTCCTCTGTTCTGAATTTCTTTTCAGAAACTGAGTAAAAGAAGCTTGAGACAACAAAGATCTTAACAAAACCCTAATTATAAGCTACAAATGAGATTGTGGACTTGAAAGAGCTGCATGAGGGTCACTGTAGAGCTCACACACGTGGGCTGTGGGGGAGTGGTGGAATAGAGACAGGCTTTGTTTTTTTGCCTTTTGCCAGTTTGTGAGCTGCTGAATTAGGACAGATCTTTGATTGTCATTTTTCATTAGGCATCTTTGGTTCCTTATCTTTTATGTCCTTCTGATTCCCACAGTCATGAAATCATTTTCTTAAGTGTGGGGTTTTTTTGTCTTAGTGTAATACTCAGCACTTCCAAGTCTTAGTGTAATACTCAGCACATCCCCTTACAGTGAAGACCTTATAATTCAAAGAGACAAGAAAATGCCCTCTATTCCATTTTCACAGTGTTTAGGCACCATGAGAGTGCAGCTTGTTGAAAGGAGCCAGTGGCAGAGCCAGCAACAAAACCCAGGTGCTGTGCCTTCCAAGCCAGCTCTTCACTCACACCCCTCCTCCCAGAGCATTTTGTTTGTATCCCTGTCCAGGTTTTGGTGCAGAAAGACAGGAGTGGGATTTACCTCCCCTCACTTTAAAATTCTGAAAGGTAAGAAACTAGTCTGAATGAATTGTTTGGGGGTTAAACCATCTTCTGCAGAGCACTGCTGCTGTCTGTGACTACCAACAGAGCTGAAGGGGCTGGAGAAAGCTGCAGGTCTGTCTCCTGCATCATGAGGCCAGTGATGCCACAGACAGGAAAGGTGTGTGGGAATTGTCCATTCCTGCTGGCCTGTGATTTCATGGTGCTTTCCAGACAGGTTCCTGGTGGACTGGTGGGCTCCTCTCGACACCCAAAGACCACCCCAAACATTGCACTGACTGCAATTTCATCAGGAGTAATGTTTCATCTGGTACCTCATCCTCACTTGTGTTCTGAGTGAAGGGAGTTTGGGGTGAAACCAGTCAAATGTGTTTTGTATGCACATTCAGTGCTCCAGAATTCATAGCCCAGCACTGTTCATGGTCATTAAAATTCAGGTGGAGAAGTTTGTAGTGAATGAGAAGAGAGCAAAAATAAACATAGAAACTTAGTCACATGCATAGCTATAGCAAAGGGATGGATGTCACCTAGTTTAGTTGGTTTTTTTTTTTTCAGTTGGGTTTTTTGGCTGTTGTTTTTTTTTTTTTTGGGGGGGGGGGTTGTTTGTTTGTTTGTGGTTTGTTTTTTTTTTTTTTACCCGTTTAAAAGAGGTTTTGCAGTCCCTTCACCATCTTACTCATCAGAAGCTCTAATTGTTGTGAGAGAACTCCCAGTGCTGTTACAATTAGGTCCCTGCTGGCTCTCAGGCTGATTTAGTTTCCTCAGTTCTTTGTTAGTTCCAGTGCCCAGCTGCAGCAATGAGAGACACTCCAGCCCTGGCAGTCTCTCCCAAGCTGCCTCGTGCTGAAGGGTAAGCTTGTTTTCTTCTCATTTACATAATTAGTGGGTCTAATGCAGTGTTTGCTGGAAGGCTGTTGTGTGGGTTCTTTGGACAGAGGTCCTACACAGAGGTGCCACCCAGACCATGCAGGGGACAGTGGATTCTGCTGGAAGAGCATTTGATTTGGCAGCAGTCACACATTGTGTCTGAGAGCAGAGCCCTGCAATGACCCTTCAGTGGAGTTTCACCAGGGAACAGAGAATGGGCTTATGCATAGAAATGTGCTTGAAGATGTGACTGGGTGACAGGACTAGGAAGGGAAGAGCTACAGCCAGCAGGGACAGTAGCTTGTATTATGGGAAAGGCAATGATTTACAGTTGTTGGGGGAGTCCCTGACAGGAGAGTGGAGTGACTGAAGAAATGCTGTGAGCCTGTGACGTTGGCAATTACCCAGCAAAGGACAGGAGAGTGAGATGTAGAAATATGAGACTGGACAGATCATGCAAGACCACCGAAGAAGAGATAGATGGGAAATCAGGAGCACCAAAGTGACAGCTGAATCCCCAGCATTTATCAGCAAAAAGCACTTGATTTACAAACTTTAGTTGCTTGCCCATTATTCGTTCCAGTAAGCATAAGGTCAAGTAGCTCACCTGCAAATTGTTTGCTGTTTTCTGGGATTCATATTTTCCTACCTCCTTTCCTTTTCAGGTGGCACACATTTTGCACTGGCCACAAAAGTCACGTTACAAGTTCCCTGAAGGAACTATTGCCACTTTGTGGGAGTTGCAAGACAGTGTTCAAGCATTCCAAATCCCAGCTTTCCTGTGATTCACCTCTGACTTCAGTGCATGAAGTTGTTTCTAGAGTTGAAAGACCAAAAAATAAATTACTTGGCAAAACTATCAAGAGAATAAAAAAAAAATCCCTTTTACCATTTATTTCTATGCCTACAGGAGACTGCACTGAACAGTGAGGAACTCTCGTGGGAAAAGCTTTCTTTTTCTTGGGTCTTCACATCTTTTTTGGGAATAAAGTAATTCAGAGAGGGACTAAAATTGTTTAACAAAACTTATTTGCTAAGTGGAATTATTTGAATAATTCTTTGCATACACAGTCAGATCTTCTTACGATTTTACACCCTGTGAGGGGAGGTTAAAGACTGAAAAAAAACCCCCAGCTGATCTCACCACAATCAAAAGCGTAATTTCCCTGAAACTAGGATTTTACCCTTTGTGTATTGACACCAAAAGATTCTTTAGTTGCAGTATTTAATGCCAAGAAGATTCGAATAAAAATGATCCAGCCCCTTTTTTTTCCCACTCTGAAAAATAAACTTGAAAAGGAATAGAAAAAGAAGTTTTCAGCACATTTATGAAGCTTTATCAAAGTCACACCGTCAGATGAAGACTTAGGAGGAAGTAGAGACTAAGGATTTGAAAAATAATTTGCTAGAAATTGTATTCATGACCATCTGCTGGATGGTGAAATTTGTGTCATAAGTACTTTCTTAAATACTGGTCACAGGAAGAAAAAAAGTGCACACCAGCCAAAATTCTCATCCTTTCATCTGGTTGATTCAACAATGAGTAAAGAAATAAGAGATTCTAGTGCCAGATAAGCAGTGGAAATCCTGCATCTGACCTAAATATCCGTAAAAGTGTTCTGGAGGTGCTTCTCTTACCTCACAAAGAGATTCAGCTCACAATCAGCAATAGCACTTTTATTTTATAACAATGTACCTCCCCTCAGTTAACAATTTCAGTGTATCTATTAACAGTTGCAATTAACAGTTCAGCCCGGAAAGGATGTCAAAAAGGTTGGATGGGAGTGATCCTTGGAAATGTCTTTGCACATCCTTGAAATTTTGTTTTATTGCCATTTCTATGATTTTTGTCAGGAGGGTCTCAGGAACGTGCAGCCCGTGTCTGTGAGCATCCTTAAACATCTGGGAATAAATCACAGCATCACAGAATCTGCTGAGTTAGAAAGGATTCAGAAGGATCACCAAGTTCAGCCCCTAGCCCTGCACAGGACCATCCCCAAAATTCTGGAAAATGCTTCAAGCCAGACATACTGTTAGGCACTCTTAGGGCTGATTTTCTTCAATATCAGCTAAAGCCTTGATTATTTCCTTTTCCCAAGCAAAAGGTCAATGTAGGCAGACATTCATAGTAATGCAACTGTGGTATTTCATTGTAGTCATGGGTTTGTGTGTGTAAATGACGATAAAACATGCACTTACACTGAGGAAAGCAGTTAATCACTGGGCAGGAGGCAGGCACCACTCAAAAGTTTCCCTGGTGTAGGTAGTATTCCTTACTTAAAAGCAAGTTTTATTTGGCTTGTGTGCAGAGCTCTGTCTTTATAAATGTTTAATCTCAGAGCTGTCAAACCTTCTTTGACCTGGAGTTTTACAGTAAATGGAGAGAAAAATAAAAAAGGAGAAAGGTGTTCCTTCGTAGAGAATCAAGCTTAGGGGACATGGCTCAAGGTGAAAATCTTGCACCTTCATTTTAGTAACACGGATAGAAATTGATGAAGGTGAAACTTTCCTGACACATTCCTGAATCTCTATAGCCAAAGACTTGAGAAGATAATAAACCAGGGCAAATCCAGCATCTTCCATGGAACTCCCAAGATGGCCCCTGGAGTACAGTGTGAGAGGACAAGATGCCCAAAGGAGCTGTGCCAGAGACACAGCAAGACAGGCCACCAACTCCTGCCCCATTCCACACAAAACAGTTCATCAGGTAAATCAGCTTATTGCAACATCTTTTTTCCTAATGTCTTATCATACTTTGCAGATGATTGTAATGTCAGGGGATGGGGAAGCAGACCTGTCTTGGGCCTTTGATTCTGTCTGTGGCTCAGATGATGGGTGGCCTTTGCATTTTAAAGGTTCATTTTGAAAGAGGGAGTGAGAAGTGAATAATCATCAGTGGATGTTGAGCAGCAAGAGGCAGAAATAATCAGTGGCATTAATGTATGCCAGGAGTATAGCATTGATCATTCTCCCAGTATTATAGAGGTCAAGGTTCAAGATTTAAGGGCTGGGAAATCTTTTCCATGAAATGCAAGGTGCTTAAGACACTGTTTTTACTTTTAGTTTACCAGAAGAGGTTGATGTAGCAGTGTTAGCCGTCCTGCCTCGGGTGGGCGAAGCCTTCATCTTTGGAAACTATGTTACTATGTCCTTTCTGAACCTATTATGTTTTTTGGCCCTCAGACATTTTCCATGAATATTCCTGTTATGATTTTGAAATAAACTTTTGATATGCTTTTTTCTTTCAGTAAAACTCAGTCACTTTAATGTTGACAGAAAACAAAAGCAGAAAGGTTGAAACATTAATTTGTCACATAAAATGACTATTTGTGGATATCGACATTATTAGCCCAACTTTCCTGCACCTTTTGCTTCGTCCTGAACAATGCACAGTGTTCAGACGTGTCATTGTAATGTTTTCCAGAGTTTCTTTCTGTTATAGATGAAAAATGAAAAATATCTACATTGTTGGTGAGACACTCTACTATTGCCATTACACCTGTACAGGGGACACCACCACAGTGCCAACAGCATCACAGACAGACTGGTGGACAGAGATACGGACAGACAGAAAATGAGCTCACTTGCCTGGCAAGAAGCCACCAAGAGGAGTCACAGAAACACAGGATCCCAACCAGGGCCAGGCTGGAAGGGCCCACAGTGGCTCATCTGGTGCCACCTCCCTGCTCCAGCAGGGCCAGCCCAGAGCACAGGGAACAGGATTGTGCTCACACAGCTCTGGAACATCTCCAGGGAGGACACTGCACACCCTCCCTGCTCTCTGCTCAGGGCTGGGGCACTGCCCAGCCAAGAAGTTCTCCC
>JAWWES010000030.1:778149-800806 GCA_035583135.1 Lophotriccus pileatus | reverse complement strand
CCACTGCCCTGGGGAGCCTGGGCAGTGCCAACCACCCTCTGGGGGAAGAACCTTGTGCTGAGATCCACCCTGAGCCTACCCTGACACAGCTCCAGCCATTCCCTGGACTCCTGTCCACCTGATCACCTGGTCCACTCACTGGTCACCTGGTTTTGAGGATAGAGCTCAGATTGCTGACAGCTTTGGAAATTTGGTACCAATTTCCCATTTCCTTCATCTCTCTTTGTATTGCCCTGTGTCACCTGCCCACTGTGGCTGTCCTGGAGCAGGAGAGATGGGAGGTGTGAAAGAGGGCAAAGCAGGCTTCTCAGGGGAGCACAGTCCATGCCAAATTCAGTGATAATGAAATAGATGATTCCTAGGGAGATCAGACTCACTTTGCCCACAGTGCATTTTAACAGGGAAGAACTGGAACCTCAGCTATATTCTCTCTTTTATTGAAACAGAACAACAAACAAACAAACAAACAAACAAACAAAAAAAAAAAAGAGATTTTGACAAGCTGGTGGCAGATTTCAAGTTTCCTACTCAGGAATAAATTGAGGCTACCCTTTTTTAGCATGCCATATTTCCAGTTATTAAACTGTGTGTGGTCTGTCCCAGTCCTCAGCGCCAGAGAGCCCTTCATTTCGGTCTCAGTGCTGGGCTGAGGCACCTGCAGTGTGTGCTGCTCTCCAGGGAGCTGCTGAGGCCTGAAGGAAGCCTTTGAGAGGCCGGGTGGGATCCTCACAGGCTCCGTGAGCCGAGTCCTCTGGGCTGGTTCACAGGCACGAGGGATGAGCCGGGTTTGCTTGGAAGTTCAAGCTCAATGAACTGAGACTTCGGAGAACAATTCCTCCGGCTGCCACCGCCGTCCTGTGAAGGCCTCTGAACTCTGTCCTTCCTAAGAAACCCCCCAGCCTCTCCCCAGCCACCCTCCCTTTATACGTTCACAAGTTTTCCTGACAAAAGAGCAATTACAACCTGACAGAGACAACTCACAAAGAGAATGGGGATGACCCCTAGGAGAGGTTTATGCGACTCAACACATGGCCAGTCACCAACAAAGCCTGCACTGCTTCCATTTGATCACAGAAGAGCCTCCCAGACTGGCATGCTTGACCAAAAACTGGCTGGGTGACTCATTCGTCTGGCGGCTCTGTGATTCATGAGCCTCCAGGAGGAAGGGAGGAGGGAGGCGAAGGCTTTTCAAATCTGAGCTTAAATGCAAGAGAAACACATTCCCCAAAAAGCAGACGCTTGACTGTGTCCAATTGGTGCGTGAATAGCCGCACAAAGCCAGGGCAGGAGTCCTGTGTGACGCACGGCGAGGCTCCCGCGCCCAGCCGCGCCGCAGGCTGCACCTTTCCCAAGTCCGTGGTTTGGAAGAGCTTGAATGTATAAACAGGAATAGTTCCTTACGTCTTATCCTCGTGTGCTCCGTCCCTTCTGGCCCTGGGGTTTCCCAAGGATCGTCCCACTTGTGAGTGCTTTGGAGCCGATAGCGAGAGCTTTGACCGAATATTTGGGTCAAAAAACTCGAATGACTTTGACCAGCTGAAATATAAGCTTCTGGTCTACACTGATAATTTCGGCTCCCTCTCTTATCTGTGAAGCAAGTGCATCCACAGGCAGGTGTCACATCCTCAGAGGTGTGCACAGTAGTTAGAAGGAACCCTGCACTGGAGGCACATTTCCTCCATGACCCATGGAAAGGCCTCCCCAGCTGGCCTGACTAACTAACTGCCCCCTCTTCAGTGACAAGAGTGAGGAGAGTCCCTGGGCATCAAGGAGGACCTTCTGCTGCACCCTGCCAGGAGCTGGGGGTGGTGCAGAGTGCTCAGTGCAATGCTCGTGCTTCCTCCCACCATCCCCCTCCCAGTCAGCCACTTTATTTATTGTTATTTATTGCTTCAGACATACCGGTCAAAATGCTAAATTATTTAGCTGCTGATGCCAGATGGATTTTAAAACAATTAACAAGTGCTAGAAATGGGCAGCTTGCTCTCTGTCTTGGATTTTGCCAAAAAAAAGTGCCTGTTTGCTGTTTGTTTGCCAGCAGTTTGTGCCTCCTGCTCCCTGTGGCCATGTCTGGCCTCCCAGCACGTTTCTCCCTCAGCGAGTGCTGGCCTGAGTCAGGGCCCAGCTGCTCAGGCCATGGGCTGAAATGCCCCAGAGTTATATTTTTTTACATTTCTGTGATCCTGGGTGATAGACAGGCTGCATCCTTGCGGGGAGGGGGGGAATTGCAGGAGACAGCAAAGCCCCACCATCAAAGGGGCTTGGGGCTTGACTCTCTGGGAGCACCAAAACAGCTCTGAAGGCTCCAGATCTGAGCTCATCCTTTCTGTGTTGTGGCCCGTGGGAAGACTCCACCTGGGATGGGGAGACCTGCATCCAGAGATGTCCAGTTCCCATGAGCTGGCTGCAGCCATCAGGCTCCAAGGAATGTTGCCACTCACACCCATGTGAGAGACTCCAGAGAGAAAATCACCTCTGAGCACGAAGGCTGGGAATGAAGTTCACAAAATGCAATAAACTGTCATCCTGGGATGCTCCCTGAGGCTGTCCTTCCTCAGAAACCCCCTCCCCTCTCCCCAACAGCCCTCCTTTGATACGTTCATGAGTTTTCTTAACAAAGAGCAGGATAATATAAATTAAAAAAAAAAAAAAATTCCAAGGAGGTAAAAATAAATCCAGGATGCTGTACAATGTGTTGGTGAGACCCTTCCCTCTCAGGGATTTTATGCTTTGCTCCAACCAGCAATCCAGATCCTCCATAGCAAGACAGTGGGGGACAAGTAGTTCAGTGCTTCCCGAGGCTCACAGCTCCACGTGAGCAAGGCAGGAGCATCCTCTGACTGCATTTCAGAGCCCAGCTCACAGGCCAGACTTTGGCCACCAAGCACTTGTTTATCTCCACAGCACAGGATGTGCTTTGTCCAGAGTGAAAAGGAGGGTTTGTTTCTCTTTTGAATTTGTGATCACCCATAAAGGCAGGTACACATAGCCACAGGTTTATGAGTCCCTGATGCCAGCCCAGCTCTCATGCATCCCTTGGTAGGACTTGCAGCCCTCTGCCAGCTCTGGGGAATAGGGCAGATGATGGAGCACATTTAACTGAGTTTCTGGATCTAAAATATGTTACACTAGGCAAAGGATTTGGACCTGAATGAAAGTGGTGGGTCTAATTTTAGACAGTACCTATGAATGAAACTTGAAACCAGCTGTTCAGGAAATACCTTCCTCTGCAGCAGTGCCAGGGAGAGTATGGGATTTAATACTAAATTAGCCAGTGCCTAGGAACAGGTTACTGTGAGAATACTTTTTCCTACTTTAAGCTAAATTATTTTTTAAAGAGAAATCTCATTTTCTACATAGATGTTGACGTCCTTCTGCAAAAGCTGAAGACCTTTCATCTGCCTTCTCTGCATCAGTGCCTTTTGCTGAGTGTTCATCACCATGGCCCCACTCTGAAGAGCTGTTGCTTCCATCTGGTGTCTAGGGATGGCCAAAAGTGACTGGCATGTAGGAGAAGCTTTTGAGCAAACTGAAAACCTGTCCTAGGGCTCTTGCCCAGATGATCAGGCACGCTGGCATTCAAGAGGGCAGACCTCTTTCAGTTATGCTTTATTATAAATTGTCCAAACATTCCACTTTTTGTAACAGAGAGAGACGCAAAAATTGCCCCTTCAGATACGAATCCCTGTCCCTCTCACCTTCTATCACACAGTTTTCATGTCCATAATTTGGGACCCTGCACACCCCAGGGTTTAGCTGAGATAGAAATCAACACAGTGGCTCTGTACCTTCCTGCACTGACTTGGCAGACAATGTATAGGCACCTTTCTGAACAAATGGACTGTGCACAGCAAGAGATGCAGTAAAACCAGGAAAAAGGGACTGCTAATAACGGGGCATCAGGAAGTCTAAACCACACCACTTTATCAAAGAATAATTTGCAGGTATTGTAAGCCAGCTGCTTCTCTCTAAACCTTAAGAAATATTCTCAGCCAGCAGCAAGGTTAGTAAAATACAAACCCATTCTTAATGCTTTTTTGGTCTTTGTTTGAATAATCTGTATCTCAGTGTTCTGGTCCTAGGGCCATTGATCTCTCTCTTGGTTCAGTGCTGTGAACTTTGGTTGGCAGATGGTTCACACTGGATGAACCTACAAAAGGTCAGATTTGCACTTTCAGAAATCTCAGCTGAGATGTTCATAGCCTGGAACACAGCAGATAAAAGACACTTTTATTTAATGAAAAGATAGCAGGGTGCCTCTGAACTTCCTCATTACTTCTGTGGAAACGGAGTGATCTATTGGAACTAATTCCAATAGGATTTATTTTTTTCCCCTTTGGTCTCAATGTAGCTTTTTACTCAAAAGATTTCAATGTAAAGACTTTTTAGAGACTATTCAGCTGTTACTCTGTTTAGTGGTGGACTTTACAGTGCTGGGTTTACAGTTGGACTCAATGGTCTTAAAGGTCTTTTTCAACCTGAATGATTTTATGATTATGATCTCTTGATTTCCAAGGGTCCCAGGACAGGCAGCCCAGATTGAGGGGGGTAGTGTGAGGTAGGTGGATTGTAAGAGTTTCAAGCAGGCCTTGAAGAGGTATCTTTTTCCTCATATCTCGTGGCAGTGTGAAAGTCACAGGCAGGAGACATCAAAACTCTTTTTAATTGGCTGCTCTACAGCCCCAGGTCTCTCCCAGCGACCAGGAACTTGACTTTAGGCTCTCTGTTTTCATACTGTCTGGCTGAACCAAGCTGGCAGTGCTGTGTGGCAAGCTCACTGCTTCCTGCAGGACTCCTGGGATGATGCTCTGAGCTCATCAACGTGCAGGATGCACACCCCAACTTGTACTGACTGCCTCACAGGTACCCCCCCGGGATGATATCAGCCAAGCTTTGCTGCCAGACAGTACTGCTGGTAACCAACGATATCCTGGTGGTATCTGTGGATATCTAAAAAGTACCAGTGTCAGCCTACATGGTGGAAAAGGCCCTGGGGGTGCTCGTGGACAGCAGCTGAACACAAGCCCGGGTTTGCCCAGGATTGCTGTCCCAGCCATGGTGTGACAGCAGCACCAGGTTTAGATTAGATATTAGGGGAAGTTTCTCTGCTGAAAGGGTGGTCAGGCATTGGAATAGAATTCATGGAGAAGTGGTGGAGGCACCATCCATGGAGGGATTTTAAAGACACGTAGATGTGGCACTTAAGGACGTGGTTTAGTGGTAACACGGTGGCACTGGGTTAATGGTTGGACCTGATGATCTTAGAGGGCTTTTTCATCACTACTGACTCTAAATTTCTGAACTTCTGAGCTTTCTGAGCCATGGTTGCAGTCACCTGGCAGGTCAGGCAGGTCTGGCTGTCCTGGGCACCCGGTTGGGGCCACTGGAGGCAGATGACTGGGAAAGGCTCTGCAGGGGAATCACAGCCACCCTTTGCTGTGCCACTGTGACAGACATGGCCACGCCACAGCTTCAGGGGTTGTTCATCTAGAGAAATGTGTTCAGCTGTGGTGAGAACAGTCCTGGATACTTCTGTCTCTGGAGGTAGCACACAGCCAAAACCCAAGGATGGGTGGAGAAGAGAAAAATGGCGTGGTCAGATCTCAGAGCAGAGTCAGGAGGAATTCCATAAAGCCGTGCTGATTTATACCTTGAGAGGATCTAATGTAATCTGGCATGATCAAATGAAAAACACAATGTAAAACCTGTATGTGATGATGGGGATTGCATTTCCAAAGCTCTCTGTCTTCTTGTGCATCCTTTTGGCTTTGTCCCTCATCCCTCAGCAAAGCTGTGATACCACCTCATTACCCACAGCTGCAGGTAGGAAAGAGAGATCAGGTGCATTGCTTGTATTTATAGGTAGTAAATGCCCATCTGTCCCACACTCGTGCTTGATTTATTGCTCTGAGCCTTTTCTGAGTGGATGCATGGAAAACTCCATTGCCAGAAGGATTCAGACCCACTTAAAAAGATGGTGGGATTCTTAGAAAGACTTTTCCTCAGTTTGCAAGGAATTGATGGTGACCTGAAGCACTGACTGAGTGGGAAAAGTGACCCTGCCCAGCCGAGTAAGAAAAGTTCAACCTTGAATCTGTGTCAGCTGCATGGAAGGAATTCAGGCACTTTCTGAGGTTAGGAAATAATGGGATATTTGCACAAAACCTTGGTTCTGTTGGAGGTACAGAAGGATTAAAGTTAGTGGAGTGAAGATGTCACTTGGGTTCCTTCTTCTTCTCCTGCCCTGGCCAGACCCATATTGCAAAAGCCATTTCTTGTCCAAACACTTGATGCTGTGAGTGGTCAAGCAGCTCTTCCCAAGAACTGACCTTTCTTCACTTTCAAATGAAAGAAAAAAAGCAGTTGAAAGTGTCCAGCCCTTTCTAGCTCTTAGCAGAGGTATCAGACTGGACCCAGTTGCTCAGCTGAGGACATTTTAAATGCTGAGATTTCCAAAAGACATTTGGAGACACATCAGAAATGTTTGGACTCACTGGGAATGACATGCACCCCTTGGGTTTCTTTTAGAACCTCATACTGGCACTTTCCTGTTGTTATGTAAAAACAAACTGTACATCTTGGTAATTTGCTTATAATTACTGGGTATCTATAAAATCCACAACTGCCATGAACTGTTACTTCTTCCCTAATAAAATTCTGGGAAATAACACCTTATAACAACAAGCAAATCTGCTTTAATAAGACAAAAGTCTTGTGCCAGAGGTCCAACTTTCCACTGGCAACACTTCTGGTTAATACTGGAAATTCTAAATATCTGATTAAACATTTCTGGAATTTCTGGGAATACATTGAGATGCTGCATGGGTTAGTTCCTCATAAAGGTTTTCAACAAAATAGCTTCAGTTGGGTCTTATAGGAACCCCTCCAAATAATCCATCTCCCTAATTTCTTACTGTGGTTCCTTACATTTCCTAAGCTGGCTCCTTAAATGACTTATGTTCTCCTTTGCAGAATGCATAGACACAAATAAACCGCATATATAAGGAAGGAATGTTCCTCTATCCCACAAAACAAATTAAATACATTGATCCAAAATCATCCCTGGAGTAACTCCTGTGAATTCAGACTAAACGCTTGAATTGAGTTTATTAAAGCAGCATTTCTGATATGGGCTGGAAATTGCAGCTGAACGAGGTTTTGCCACAGTGAAGCGATTGTTTATTAGTGATGAGTGAATCACAAAACATCTGGCACGTATGTTGGTCTTAGAAAAAGAACTGACAAAGTTTGAAACCTGATCAGGTCTCTCTGAATCCGTATGTCAGCAAAACTGCCTGGAAGTGAGTCTGAGTCAGGGTTCTCGCTCAGACACACTCCTGAAACATCCAGATTTATATGGTTGGATGTAGTCATATCTCAGCAAGTGCTAAGAAATTAGGGATGGGGAACTGAACTGGTAAATAAACAAGAACAAACTCGTTCCTGAATTTTGTATGATTGTGATCTTTTGGAGATAGCTACACAAATCCCTCAGCCATGGCAGAGCTGCAGAAGGGAATATAAAGGCAGGGGAAACAAAGTTCATTCCCAGTTCAGACTTCATAAATAAAAGAGGCAAGTTGTGTCCAAACTTTTGTTTTGTTTTCTTCTGAAATGCTCTGTGAAACCACAAGAAGCTTTTCAAATGCCTCTGTATAGAAATCGGATTTGGGGTTGGAGCAGCATGGATTTATTTTGATTTTGTGGAAAATCTTGGGGTGGGCTGTGGTGCTCCCTCCAAGAAGCATGAAGCCAGAGATACTCCTGATATGATCCTTGACCAGACAGTTCTCTCACAGCTCTGACCTCTTAATTTCAGCTTTTCAATTGTCCTTCTGAACACTGAAGGAGTGGCAGATGGCTCTCAGGGAGGAGATCTGTTCAGGTGGCTTTCCCCCTGCCTGGCCGTGGCTCCCAGGGGAGCGCAGGCAGGAGAGGCAGCCCGGGAGAGGGAGAGTTTAGTGGCTATGTGGTGGGATTCTGGACAGAGAGGGATGGCCACTTGGAGGCTGCTGCATCCTTGGCAGGGAGTTGTGGGAAAAGAGTCCCTTTCTTTCAAGCACACAAGTGACCACTCTTGGCAGACACCATTGAATCCATACGGCCCCTTGCTGGGCCAGCCCATGGGTCCCCACCTGCCCACCTTACACAGGGGTACGGGCTGGTTTGAGCCTCTGACTCACAGTGCTGTACCTCAGCATCCAGCAGGATGGTAGGGTGAGCTACATACCTAATCAAAGCCTAGATATTGCCTCAATATTGCACGATCTGACAGGTCATCCATTCCAGCGCCAAGAGTGTCCAGTGTCGCTAAATCCTGTTACAAAACTAAGTCTTTGGATACCCCACAATGACCTGCAGTAACAATCCCATCCATAAGTCGGCCTCCACTTGATTCTTCTTCTTCTTCTTCTATAGAACAGACTATGTAAAGAAGTTGGTTTTCGTCTCTGTTGCCTGTGATTCTGTGCTTCAAGAGTGGCTGTGGCTCGGTGCCTCCATGTCCAGCAGGATCCATCTTTCTGCTGCTTTCAACAAGTTCCTGAAGCAATTTTTATTTCATTTTTTTTAAGGCTATGAAATCTTGAAATGCTCACTCATCTTTACTCAGCATTTTCTCCAGCAGACACCCATCTGGTCAGCGTGCAGCTTTGGTGAGTAGAAGCTTGTCCAACTTTGCAATGGGAGCAGCTGGGAGAGAGAAGCCCTCAATTGAGGGGTGCTGTGTGTGCTACAGGTGTACAGAAGGGATGGCTCAGTGATAAAGGCCCTCACTGAAGCATCACAGGACATGTCATGTGCCTTTTTGCTGTCACAGGTATCCTGTGAAAACCAAATCAATTGTGCTGCCTTTGCACATGTCCTGATTGTCCCTCCCAGGGATGCTGTAAGGGGAAATGCAGGGAAGAGAGGTTTGGGTACATTTGGATATTTGCTGGTTCTGGCCCTTACTCCTCATGAAGCTGTAGGACAGGGTGTGAGTCTGGGAGGTGTAATTGAGGACTGGAAATGGTCTTCTAACACACTCCTTTAAGGAGAGAATTTCCAGGGGACCCCCAGCTCTCAGAAGGACTGTTTTCAACTTAAAACCAAATTTCTCTTAGATACACCAAAGAGTGCTCTTCTAAAGATGTCAGGTACTTCATTAGAACTTGAACAAGTAATAAAACTAAGACAAGATGTCTAAATTACAACTTTCAGTTGCATTTCAAGAGCACATAATACTCTATCCCATCCTAGAAGCCTAGAGTTGGTCACAGAATGTTGATACTCTTCAGAGCTGAAGTCTTGGGTCATCAGCCCAGACAAAGCAGGTCCTGTGAGAGCAGAACTCACCAGATCATTTTGTAGTTTGGCCCAAGACCTGGAATTACAAACTGCATGTATTATCATCATCATCATCATCATCATCAACATCATCATCATCATCATCATCATCATCATCATGATGTGTTCAGAGCAGAGCCTTACCCTTCCCTTCTGGAGCAACTTACACCTTTCTGGAAAGGTGTCAGCACGTTCTGTTTCTGCTCAGGCCATGAGAGGCTCCTATCTGGCCATACTGAGAGACATTTTTGTTCCTAGAACTAAGCAAGGATGGATTAGTAATCTTATGGAATAAGCGGAAAATGTAGTACTCAACAAAATAATGATCTTTTGAATCAAAGCCATTTTGAGCCACAGGTAGAATTCTGGGCTTTAGCCTTTCCATTCAGGGCCTTTCTGGTGGAAAAGAAGTCCTTAACAACTATGTAACACAATAAAAAGTTGAGCCTATGGAAGAAAACTGCATATCTAAAGAAATATGTCTCCTATAAGAGTGGTTCACAGCAATAGGAAAAGGAGGGCAAAGTCTTGCACTTAATTGCAGTCCAGAGAGCTGTATGAACACCCTGGCAGGGTTTTGAGTGGTTGAAACCAAGAGAGAAATTCAGGCTTAATGGGGGGTTTTCTTTTTTGTATGCACCTTTCTTCTGAAACAGGAATTATGAATTTGCATTGTTAGGAAATAAATCCATTCTTTGCTTCTACCTACTTTACTATCTATCTTGAGCATGAAAGGGAGTCAAGTTCAAAGCTTCCCCTGCCAGGCTGTAAAGCAGGAGTGTCAGATCCCTCCTGGTGTGCCTTCAACGGAACACAAAATTTAAGGTACTCAGGAGGCAGAAAGGGGCTTCTCGAATGAGCTGATGAGTCAGTTTGCAGGCTGGAATCTTGGTCTTCCCATGACAAGAATTAGTCAGAGAGTTCCTGGCACATGGCAGGAGAGTGGAGAGAGTGCCTGGAGCTCGAGGGTCTCCTGCGGGTTTGATCTCCCGCGATTCCCTGGCGAGGTGGCTGCGGTTCAGGCCGTGCAAACCCATCCCTCGCAGAGGTCACGGAGCAGTTCTGTGTGCCAATCAGGGCTGGGGTCTGCTGGGCTGAAACTGCTCTGCAAACACCCCTTGTTATTCTTGATTAGAGAAACTATGTATGGATCCTGTCGGGATCGACAGAGTTCCATTACCAGGCACACAACAGAAAGCACAAATTTATCAAAATGAAATGGAAGTCAAGAGAACATACTGTCTAAGGCAACAAGGCGGTTCAGACAGCTCTGCAGCAGCCTAAACACATGACAGACTCAAGCAGCTCCCACTGCTGCCAACACAACTGCTCGCGGGGTCTGCCAAGAAGCCAGATGCTGCTGCTGGAAAAAATATCTTCAAGAGTTTGGCATCAGGATCCTGTGATTACCATCCAAATGGGAGGAGATGGAGTGGTAGAATGTGAGTTTAGTATTTAGCACCCCAGAACTGCGCAGCAGCCTTTGAAGGCAGAGGAAAAAAGTTCAAGCAAAATATTTTTGCTAAAAATATGTTCGGAGAAATGAACTTTTTTTTTTTTTTTTTTTAAATAGCAGAAAACCAAACTATTATTAAAACAACGCAAAATATTTTATGTCCCTATCAATTAAGTGAGTAAAACCAAAAAGGGTTGTGGATTCTTTACTTGAGTAAATTTTGTTAAGGAATAGTTTTATAAAGGTCAGAGCATGAGCTCTTTGTCTCTCGTGTTGTTGCTAGTGGAAAGTTCCACTGCAGATAGCATCACAGAACTCCCCTACCCAAGACAAATAGAGATGGGTCCGAGCATTCCCACATAAGTTGGGAAGGGTTGAATTTAGATCCAAAGTCTGCAGCTAGCCCTTCTCAATCAACTAACAGAGGCCAAACCTCTAAATCCAAACTGACTCAGGTTTGGGAGGACAGTTGTGCCCCAAACCACCTGAGCTTGCTCCAGATCTTGCAGTTTAAGCCCATGTTTGGAGGTAAAGCAATAGAGGAATGGGACATTTCTTAAAGAGGTTTGAGGCTGGTCCTGAGCCTCCTCCTCCTCCTTTCTAATAATCGTGGCTGATGCCTTCATAATCTGTAATTATAAGAGGATTTGGAGTCCCTCCTGTTCAGAGAGGTCTCCCACCACCTTGCTGAGAGTCCCCAGTGGACATGGTGGTTATGAGTGCTCAGCATGTTGAAAAAAGCAGACAAGGCAACATCTGCTCCCCGGCTGTCTGCACTCACCTCTGGTCTCCAGTCTTGCGCTGCTGGTTCCACTCCATGACTGGGAATCCTATTATTATTGTAATAGTAGTAATAATAATAATAATAATAACAACCCCAGTGGGAACTCAGAAACTTACATCTGGAAAGTTAGGACATGAAGACTGTTTTATTTTACTTATATTTTTGGTTGCTTACTTTTATGACAGATCTGCATTTCAACAAATGTTATGTCCTTGCCTGTAATAACATATTGGGACAGAGTAAACAAAGCTATTCATCATCATCTCCCATACTCTGCTTTCTGGGCATGGCAGATCGTTTTGGAGGGGAGGCAGGCAGAGGAGCAGAGAGCATCTGTTCCCTCACCTGGGAGCTCCCCCAGGGATGCTGCTGATTTGTGCCTTTTCCTTCAGGGAGGTTTGTAAAAGGGAGGAGGACTCCATGGCAAACCTATGTTTGTCCTGGAGGGCTCAGGCTATGTCGTTCCTGGATGGTGCCGTGATGTGCTCTTCTGAGCACAGCCTGAGCCCCAGCTGGCCTGGAGGGTGATGGTTGTCTCCCTGAAGGCCACAAGGATCCCAGGTAACTGCTTAGCCAATGTAATTTTCCAGTAGCTTTTCACACATCTGACCATGGGAGCTGATAAATTCAGCTGTTAATTCCGCAGCAACTGAACAAGGTAATCCAAACCCTCATCCTTTAAGGTCACTAATTACTCACAGAAACAGGGTGGGATGAGTTGCACAACTGGAGGGCTGTAATGGATGGCTGTAGGCTCAGAGGGAACCTTCTCACTCTCTACAAACTACCTGAAAGGGTGTTCTAGCCAGGCGAGGGCTCCTGCTCTTCTGCCAGGAAACAAGTGATAGGACAAGAGGAAATGGCCTCAAGTTGCACCAGGGGAGGTTTAGATTGGATATTAAAGAGAAATTCTTCACCTAAAGGGTTGTCAAGCTCTGGCACAGGCTGCCCAGAGATGCGGTGGAGTCACATCCCTGGAGGGATTTAAAGGCTGTGTAAATGTGGCACTTGGAGTCGTAGTTTCGTGGTGGGTTTGGCAGTGGGTTAACAGCTGGACTCAATGATCTTGGAGGTCTTTTCCAACCCAAATGACTCTACTCACCCACGTGGGGCTGATGGTTCAGTCCTACACAGCATTGCTTTTCCATAAGGCTGTTTGACTTGGGAAGGGGGAAAGGTGGGGGACGTTTTTCAGGCCAAGTGACAGCAGGAGTCTGACCCACAGTTCTGGTGTCCCATAGACCGTCCTGGAGACAGATCTGCTTCCCCAGCTCTTGGCCAGGCCAGGAGCTTTGGTGGGAATGAACTCTGAGAGTCTGATCAGTGTCAGACGGTGGAGATTTCTGCTTTGAAAAAGCTGGAGACTGAGGGTGGCACCTTCGCCCACGGGTTCCCCTCCACTTGCTGTAGTTGGGGTGTGGGTTGGGTCTGGCAGCACTGACAGTCCCAGCTGAGAGGGGCATCCAGACGTGCCTTTTTACTTCACAGAAAGAAATTTTAGCTTCCCCAGTGAATATTTAGGATTTTTTTCCCCTGAGCCTTAGCATTGCAAACTGTAGTTTATTACCTGTCTCTACATTATCACTTTCCGAGGTTTCCCTCGTCACCCGACTGCGTGTGTCCAGAGGTGCATGGGCCCTCCCAAGCTCAGGCTCGGGCTTCTGCTTTAACTCCTGCCTCCTGTAAATGTTATTTCAGTATCATCAGTAGTTGCTCTCTTTCTCCCATTTCGGAATCCATAACAAATTAAAATAATTTGTTCTTCAGATCATCTCCGAGTCCCTGGTGGTGATGTTATTCAACTGATCAGCTTAACAAAGGTTCCTGGAGCTCCCTGCATTACGAAGCCTCTCCTCAGTCACTAATTTTGATCCTGGGTTGAAGTAAAATGTTTCAATGGCTGCTCTTGCACCCAGTTTGTGTACCAGCCACTGGAAATGTGGCTTGGTTGTGTTTTACAAGGAAGGCTCAAACTGTTAGGATACTTTAAAGTAATGGCCAGGGTTTCTGGTGTTTTGAGTAGGTTTTCAGTTGAACTTTGAGAAGGAGAAGATGAGAGACTTCCTGGTGGTGCCTACAGATGTTGGTGAATCTTAGCTGTTAATGTACTTGTCTGCAGTCCCTTGCAGTAAGAAGGAAGGTGTCTCTTGAAATAACTTCTGAAATTAAGATGCCGTAAGATTTAGGCAGTTTAATTGTCAGCATAGTCTGGCAACTTTGAACACATGTCATAGCCAAACTCTTTTCTGGTTGGTGTTTTAACATCAGTTCATGGGTGCTGAGTGTCTTAGAGAACTAGATTTTTGGCTGTCCTTGAACACTGACATCCTCAATTGTTACCTTCTATCAGACACTGAATCTGTGGTTGAGTTACTGTGAGATTAACTTAGGTGCTCACCATCAGCATCTCAGCTACTCCTCAGTCTTTGCTCATGATTGCTTTTCCCTGGAGCTTTTGTTCTCTGAGCAACAGAGAGCTGTAAGGTGTTGTAAATTGAGTTTACACAGTGGTGTAACTTTTCTATGCACTCACACCCTGTGCAAGATTTCATACCTGGATAGATCCATCAGACTCTGCCAAGGTCATGAAGGAAAAGCTGTGTATGATTCATGATACAGCACTTTTATACTGAGAGTTGGTCAATTTAACCTCCTCCCATCAGTTTAGTTGGAGCAACTAATCTATTGCACTATAGGCCAAGACATCATGAGTTTCAAAACACATGAGACCTAGCATACTTCAGAGCAGGAACCACAGGTTTATATCACATACGTCACCTTCAGACAGCACGCAGCAAATTTGTCCATCCGAACAGAAAGGTCATATAAGACATATCTGAAAAAATGTGCAAAAAAACCAAAACATGCAACAGTTGTAGCTAAGCCAAGACACTCTGCCAGGTGAGAAAAATGCCTTTTCTGGGGAGCAGTGCTGAGATGGTGGGTGGCTGCCTGTCTCATCTGCTGGGGGAAGGAAGGGACCTCAGTTGAGGGGGTGGCTGGTCCCCTGGGGAGGATAACTGCATGCAACTTTCCCTCTCCTCCAAGAATGACTCAGGCACGATGCCCTCCCACAGGCTGTGCTAGCCTTTGAAAATGTGTGTGGTTTCATTTCTAACCCTTAAGTAGTTTGATTCTTACTGGAATAACCCACTCATTGCAACCATGTTTTACTATATCTCATGTTACAGACAAGAACTGATTTAAGGAACTGCGTTAGTATGGCAGCATTTGGTTGCCTTCAGAAATATCTGAAGCTTAGCTTCCTGTGAGACTTATTTCTCCTCTTTCTGCCTGAGGGAAATACCTTCATTTTTTCTGTATCTGGAAGTGTCTTAGTTTGGTTTCTGAAATTCATACAGAGAGATAATTTTCTTGGAGTGTGAAACATAAGCCTTTAAAGTACACATACCAAGCACTCAGGGCAGTTATAGTGTCCTCGTTTCCTGAGAAGCACGACTCCACTCATTAGGTGCAAGTCACCTGGGCTGAAAAGCCACTGGTCATTCCCTCAGGTCATCGGCTGCACTCCAGCAGCTCCAATTACCTTGGCAGAATAGGATCACCCATAACAACCTAAGTAAATCAGGAAGTCACCAAACAAGGGAAGTAATTACAGCTTCTTTCAATACTGAAAAAGCAACCTGTTCTTTTACGACCCATCAAAACCATGTGTTTGCCTTTAGTGGTTAAAATAAAGGGTGTGCAATTTGGGAATAATCCAGCTATGAAGTTTCCTTAGTAATTGGCAAGTCCTGAAAGGTTTTCACTTCTGCAATTTAAAGGTGGTGAGCATGAAATTAATTTAATTTTCTTTTAGATTAGTCTTTAAGGGACACTACAAAACTGAAGAATGACATTCTCAAATGGTGAGCCCAATTTCACCCATTTGACATAAAGATTATTTGGTTAACTACCTTTAAATTTCATTTATGATGTGATTTAGTCATGTAGTAAACCAGCATGTCAGTCACAGTAGCTGTATCAAACAGAATTCTGCTCAGAACTGAAAAAACATTTACCACTTTCAGAGAAAGTTCAGCACGTTACTCAACCCTAACAGTGCTATTATATTATCAGTTTACGCAACACACTCTTGTTTTTCAGTCTTTGTTTCAACACACCCATTCATTTGATTCAGATTCAACTGGTTGTAGGCGAAAAAGTATTTGCTTGCAATAAGTCCACACGCATTTTTACACAGCTCTTTTCGAACACTTGGGGCACAGGGTTGTGCCATTGGTTTAATGGACGGACCTTCTGGAAACCTGAGCATGAACCAGCTCTTCTGTTTGGAAATAAAAACTTTGGTCATGCATGGTACTTCTCGCTGGGCTTAGGCTGAGCCTATGACTAATCTGGCTGAAATCAGTGGGATGACTCAAAACCCCTAAAACGCTGTGCATCCCTGCCCCGGCGCCAAGATACGGGATGTTGAATTCTGGGGGGGATGTTTTTGGCCTAAATTATACTTAATTCACTCTTTTCTGTGGAAAACTCCTTAAAAAAAGAATAACAAATACATTGGAATATCATCCCCGACTTTTGCTGGGGAGAGTGTCTAAAGATTACGTAGTCTAATTTAAAAATTCAAGAATTAGATCATTGTCTTACATTGTTCTGCATTTATTACATATTTGTCCAATACCCTCCATATCAGATAATTTACTTGACAAAGGTGGCCTGTTTTTTCACTTAATGAACCCTCTATAAATCTCTGCCTGTTGTTCAGGTGTGTTTGTTGCTTCTGAAGCCAGTGGCTGTATCTGCACTAGGCTGGGACCAAGCAGTGGCACGATTCCGAGATGAGGCAGTTGGGTGTTTCTGAGGAGGAATTAAACCCCGAGTGGTTGCCTCCATTCTCAGCCCTCTCTGAGGATCTGCACCTTCCCAGCAAATCATCTTTCAGCTTCCAGTACGCCAAGAGCTTCCCACTGCCAGAAAATTTGTGGTATATAGTGTATTCTTCAGCTGCCACTGAGATGTTTTGAGTTTTGTCCTTTAAACTGGTCACGAGGTCTTTCTGAACTGAGAGAAAGGGCAGCATCTGCTCAGTGCAGCAACACTGGCTGCTACTGAAAATTTCGAGAGAAAAGGAGAACTGACAGCACCCTTCACTGCAGAGCTGTTTCCTCTCTGCCCAACACACACTTCTTTCTTCTGGGGTTTTCCCAGATCTGCTGCATGTTCACTGATTCATCCTCTCCACTGCCGAGACACCTAAACATTTCCAGAGGAAAGCAAGAAACCAGGTCAGCAGAGTCAAAGTAACCAAGGGAAAAAACTCATATTCTTGTACTGGGAGAAAAGTCAGGGAAAAAAAAAAAAGAATACCATAAAGTGGGATTTGAAAAAAAAAAAAAAAGGAGAAAGAAAACATCCACAGAGTGGTTTTGAAAACCAGAGTCTGACAGCTGTAGTATGTTTGGTTTCTAACATCCCAATGGCTCAATGAGGAAAGCAAAGCTAATGGCACAGGCTCTGAAAATCCCACATCCAAGCTATGTTGGGTTTACTCAATATAACTACTAATTGCATCTGCACTCTAGTTACCTTTGTCCCTTAAACTCGTGGGGAGCAGGCTAACTTGAGATACAAGCTCAGGTGCCACAGAAAAGATGCCAAAACATTCTCTGGCATTCTCTGTCGTCCCTCTTGCATGCTCATCCCTCAAGAGCCTGAACAGTGGCTGCAGGTCAGCCCTGCATTCCTGGGCTGCTCCTGCCCCACAGAAACCTGCTGAGCTGATGAGGAAGAGCTTCCTTTCTATTGCTCCCCTCTGCATCTCTCATCCTTTCCCTGTTCCTTTCCAGATTTTGTTTTTCAAAGTAGCTGGCACACAGCTGTGGCTCACATGCTCACTGTAGTTTGTTCCTGATCCCAAAATGTGGGTGTTTCAGCCCAAAAATGAACTCCTCAGGCATTTGTTGGGTCCTTCAGGGCAGTGTTCCAGCCTGCACCAAGGACCCAGGGACACAGTGAGCTGATCCTGCCCCCAGCAGCCCAGGGGGTGATCACGGCCACCACAAACAAACTGCTCACTGAGTTCACTTTCACTTTTCAGCTCAAGCCAACCGGGAAGGTAAACCACACTGACCAAGGAAAGTTGGGGAAATTGCCAGTGAATGCAGAAAAAAATGAAAAGGAAGATGGGGAAAACAGGAGGTAAGAACATGAGCCCTGTTTATTTAAAACTCATCATGTTGATTTGGGTCAGGCCTTGCAAAGCAGAGAAATGTCTTCGAAAGTGGCCTTCCCTTTGGTAGAGATCAAGCTCTTGGATCAGACCTTTGATCTCTGGGTGCATTAATTGTTTGGCAGAGACACCAGGTGGGTACAAAACTTAAAACTCACCTACCTGTGCCATCTTGGGGATTGGTTCAACCCTCTCACTGTAGGAGAAGGTGCCAGTGAGAAAATCATGATTCATGTCTGTATTCAGATGTGGAAGGAATACAAACACCCAAAATTCCTCTTCCCCAGATTTTAAGTGTTCAGACCCAAGGGTTGGTTTTGACTCTATGGAGGTAAATTTAGTCCTCTAGAGGGCATGGTTACACTGATTATATATTTAATAATTATCAAGTATTACCTTGGCTATCTATTAATTTTTACTGGTGTAAATCAGGAGCCAATGAACTGACACAGGTGAAGTTTCATTGACTTTAAACCTTGTTGTAAGGTTTTCCATAGAAACTCTATTCTCGGGGGAGTTTGATCCTGTACAGGCCAGAAGGTTTGGGTTTGATCATTGGGGAAGCTTTCCAAGAGGTAGTTGGAATTCTTTCCTTGCTACCAAAATCCAGTGTTCAAATCTGTGGATGTATTTTCCATATGTATTTATACTCCTGCTTTGGTTAATCTCAGCATCCCTGGGCTGGGCCATCTGAGCAATAGCACAGTGTGGGGTTAGTGCTCACCCCTCTCAGAACTCAGGGCAGCCCCAGACACTAGATGGAAATTATTTGTGTTTGGGCAGTCTGGTGGTTGCATTTGTCGAGCCAAATTTCAAAGTTAACAAAACTGTGCTGATGTAAATATGGCCACCAGCTGTCCTACTGCACGTGTTCCCCTGGTGTGCAAGAGGTTGGAATCCAGCACTGCACAACACAAAGGACGATGCTGCCCCAGCTGATCCAAAAATACACCTCCTCCACCGAGGCAGAACAAACTGTGCAAAGTCCTTTTAATCTGGAAGTCACGTCTTTGCAGGGCTTACACAAGGTTCACTTGTCTGTAATGGAAACACCTGCATTTTATTCAGTTTTATAATATTTAAATCCCCTTATAAAATAAACGGCTACTTGCTGGAACATTACCCATGCTGTATGTCCAAGGTCTGAAGGATTTTAAAGCTATTTTCTAAGATGCAGTGGAGAAAGTGAAGGACTGGAAACAGTCATCAGCTGGTGCTACAAATGAAGAAGTATCAGTCTAGTTTTGGTGGCTTCCTTCAGCTTCTGAGTACATTCCACATGCATAACATGTTAAGATTTCTCTCTTGGGCCATTCATAGTACCAAACCAACACCTAGGAACTGAAAAGGGCATTAATCTGCACCAATTTGTTATCATCAGTGAGCTGTACCTCACTGTGTTGCTTTACTTCTTTAACTGGAAGTCGTTCCCAGCCATCGCATCCTCCTAATCCTGGACCATGGTGATTATGGTCTTGCATTTTTTCAATCCGTTTGCCTTTTTATGAATTCTTTCTCATGACTGGAGAAGGGGTTTTCTTACCTGATTTAAAAGATACCCACTGGTCTGTGGTGAACCAGATTCCTTCGAATGAATCTATGCTTCCCAGTTCAATGGGGATCTTGCAAGGGCTGGGCTGCCCCTGCTCACAAACACTGGGCAAAGCCAATATGATTTGTTGCTTCACAGACCTTTGTTGTTTGTAGGTTTGTGGGAAGAATGAAGCCTATAAAAGAGTCTTGTCTCAGAAATTTGATGCTGACCTGATAATCTGATCTTTCTCTGAAAATGGATTTAGGTGCTCTGAGTGATATCATAGATATCACTTTTATACCAAAAACTCATTCACTCTAGGGCTGGTTTGTGAAATGACTAAAATAACGATTGCTCCTCAAAAATTCAGGCTGGATTTCAATGCACAAGAAAACTCCTTTTCATAGCTTAGTGAATGGACATTAGAATGTACCGGATACATCCAGCGAAACTTTCATGCTCTGCTTTAGGATGACAGCCAGGCAAAACTCTCCTTCAAACCAGAAAAAAAAATGATGTAATTTTCTACTCTCCCTTTTGTCTTCAGCTAACAATTGGATTTGATAGCAGCAAGGATTTCCTGTGAGAACTAAGCTGGTGCGAATCTTCAGTTGATCTCTGTGCTCAACCTGCTCATCTCTCCATATCCACTCGCTGCGTCTGGTCGCTCTTCAGAGTTTTTGAAGGCAGATGTTGTTCTGTGTTTAAGCCAGCAGGTCCCTGGCCTTAGACACCTCAACTCGGTTACAATGCTAATGCTGCTATCAGCATTAAAAATAACATCAGAAACTGGATATGCAGAGCAAATTCTGAGGCCAGAGGTGCCCGATGAGGTCACTTGCAGCTGATGCTGGTCTGCGGTGTAGACATCCCCTGACGCCGCTGTGGGCTGGACTGCGTGCGTAATATTCTGCAGCACACATGAAAACACAGCGTGGAGGCCACTGGAGGGGAAGGAGGGGATTGGAACAGGGTTGTGTTGGCCTCAAAGCGGGCCATGCTGTCCCAGATCATTGTTACTGCGGCCATTTCTTTCTAATTTATCCGTATCAGCCATTTCTAGGTCTTCTCAGCATTCCCATCTTGCCATCATGCTGAAGAAGGTTTGGCTGTGCTTCATTATGCTTGGCTGGTGTCAGTGAAGCAGTGAGTGACCCGGTTATCCAAGTCCATCTCTCCACCACAACACAGACAGCCAAGCACTGTTGGCCCCAATGGATATTGCTCAGCAGATCTTTGTCAGGTTTGTTCAAACACGATATGTTACCGCTGACCTACCAGCTAAAAGTTCATGCCTCTGACTCCAGGATACTTCTTGGTGTCGTTTGCTCATTGAAATAATTAGTTATTGTAAGATTGTCACAATAAGGGGGATTTTTTTGTTTGTTTTAAGACAAATGACACTCTTCTTGCTGTCAGAGGCCAGGTGGGTAGTTTATTCTTTTACATTCTATTGCAGTGTGGGTTTGGGTTCATGAAAATGAAATAACCTATGCCTTGAACAGAGCCAACCTCTTTACAAACCTCCCCAAGCCTTTTCCAGTTCAATTCAATGCTGGCTAATGCAGCTCAGGCTTCTTTAAGTGAAAGGTGCCAATCATGCAGAATTATGCAGTGGTTTTGCACAAAGCCAACTCACCTGTTTGCTGGAGACTTCAGTCAGACCACCAAACACATTTTCACTTACACCTAGAAATGAGCCAAACCCACAAAGTCCAGATCCAAGTCTGGCTTTAGGCTCTCCTGGTCTGATCTGGATGGACTCTATGGCTTCTTTACCTAAAACACCATGAGGAGATCAAAGAGTAACTTCAGCTGAGACCTCTGAGGGATGACAGAACACCAGCCTCGGTTCTGAGGGTCTGACCAGCTTTTCACTCTATAGACAAATGAATTTACAGATTTTGTTCTGATCTACTTTGGGTTCCTTCCGGGCTTTCGGTTTACATTTCCTGCATTCCCAGATGGCACAAGATCCGAGATCAGGTCAGGCATTGCACATCAAAACTGATGGTGGTCCGTATTATTTTGCTGGTGCTTTTTTCCCATGTAGAGTAGGATGTATTTTGGATCTGACATCTGAAATAGCTCATTTTCTTCATATTTCTTGTCTGAATTCAAGGCAGCTGGCTGTGCTGGGACTGCAAGGAGGAAGGTTAGATTTCATCAAGCCTTTTTTGAAAGCACATTTAAGAACTGGCGTTTGCTGTGGGGGCTGATAAGCAAGCGTGTGCATCTCATTTGCACCCGCTGAATCTCAGGCCCAAATCTAACAGAAAGACCAAAACTCTTCATCTTTCCAAGAGGGGGGCACTTCATACTGTCCAGTCTACTGATTAAGTTATTTCATTGGATATCTTGAGAGTCAACCCTGTCATCTTGGTAGAAATAGCAGAAGAGAACATAGACCTTTTCATAGAGAAACTTGCCTTAAAGCCTAAATGTTTCTGTGATCCATCTGAAAGTGTTGGTCACCAGGTACCCAACAGAGCATGAAAAAGTGGCAGCCACCCTGTAAAAAATTAATTGCCAAAGTGGAGTTTGACTTCCTCAAGCCCAGCAGCTCCATGGAGGGGTGCACGTGGAAATTCCCTGGGAATGGACTGCAGACCCTGTAGGTCTGGGGAGTTGTAACATTTCTGAGCCAAAACTATTACTACTGTATTTTCAAACTTCCTTTCAAGTTGTAATTACCAACAGCCAAACAAAACAATCTTGAAGACCTAAGTCTCTGTCCATCCATAGCCCTACAACATTGCCAAGTTATATTCTGTTACACTATCTAGCACAAATTATTATCTATCCCTTCAATGTAATTCTGGTTTTAAATAATACTTTTTTCTTTTGATTCTGTTTTTGCTTCTTTCTCCTTCAGTGACTTTAACTCTGTGGAGTCCCTTGCCACCACAGATCAAGGGCAAATTTTTTCAGGCCAATGTGTGGGAATTTAGGTAAATAAGTGGGTATTCCCATAAATCACGTATTTTCAGAGGTCAGTGAAAGTGCATATATTTCCATTGCCTCTGGAGAGATTTTTAGCCTTAGCTTCTTGATAAATCAATTAAATTTCTTCTGCTGACAAAAGTAAGAACAGCACTGTTTGTAAAATCATTACGTGCATATTCTGTGAGGGACTTTGGGAATGTGGCTGCCTTATTGCATTCCCCAGAGGTTCATCCTGAATACCTCAGCTTGGCCAAATTCCCTTCACTGGCAATTTGTGTTGTGGAAGGACAGGAGGCCAGTGGGATCCTGGGGGCATCAGGAGAGCATTGGAGCAGGGCAGGGAGGGGATCCTGCCCCTCTGGCCAGCCCTGGGCAGGCACATCTGCAGGGCTGGCCCAGCTCTGGCTCCTCAGC
>JAWWES010000030.1:747908-760320 GCA_035583135.1 Lophotriccus pileatus | reverse complement strand
TCCAAGGCCAGGTTGGACGGGGCTTGGAGCAACCTGGGCTGGTGGAAGGTGTCCCTGCCCACGGCAGGGGGTGGAACAAGATGAGTCCCTTCCAACCCAAACCATTCTGTGATTTCATGACTCTATGTTCCAGACAACAATTAGCCATTTGCAAGCGGTAGAAAAGTTGATGCACTCCACCAGCTGTCCCCAAGGTGGACCAGTTTTTAGGTATGAAGGGCTGTAGGTAATGCTGTTATCCCAAATGATGAGGCCTGGAGAAGGCTCAAAGGGGGTGACAGACATCTTCCCTCTCATGGCATGGGATGGAGCTGTGCCCTTCTGGCACAGCAGCTTGTGCTTCCCTGCCAGTCCATGCCATTGGGCTCAGCTCTTCCAGAGCTGTGCAAATAAAAAAAACAGCTAATAAATAAAGTGTTTGCTGTTTCTTTGGCAAAAGAAAGAAAAGCTACAAAAACTCCACCTACAATAGATTTTTTTTTTTTTTTAATGTGGTTGGATGGGAGCTGAAAGCCTATCACAAAGATGCTTCTTTGGCTCTGATTTGACACTAGATTTTAGTAGGTCCAATGGAATTTTAATGCTATGGCCAAATATAACATCAAATAATGAAAAACTTCAATGGTAAACATTAACACAAACAGGCATCGAGTATATTAAACATCTTTTAGAATGCAACAGGCCAAATCTGCAAATTGGGAACAGGTCCCTGAGCTGGCACACTATAAAAGCAGGCTTCAGTTTGCCATCTCCAGGACCTGCCGATGGAATACAGTGGATATCTGAGTTCGACTCCATTGCGTGTTTAGATTAAACTCTATGTAGCATTGATTCAACTATTTATGTTGGCTACAAGGAACCTGTGTTCAAATATGGGTGCCTAAATGGGATGTCCATAGCCCAAACCTGCACTGAAGGGACTAAGTGCTTATTTTGTAAGTCTGGCTACCGAGGCCAGCAGCTGAACCCAAGCCTCGTGAGGCCAGCGTTGAAAATGGGGCCAAATTTTACAAAGCTCAGGGCCTGCAGTATGTGCTTGGGGTTTTTCAAAATGCAAAATCCCTGGTAGCTCCCTGGGGGTGCAGGTGGGAGGGCTGAGACCAGTGAGTGTCCCCTGGGCTCAGGGCATGTCTCCCACCCCAGGCTGGGCTCAGCCCTGGGTGCTGTCCCTGCTGTCCCAGCCCCAGCTGAGCTTACCTGAGCTTACCCTCGATGGATGGAGCGTGGCCAGATCACCAACTCCTTTAAAATCTGACACATCAAAATAAACTCTCAAACCACTCCATCTCAAGTTCTGTCCAGCTGAAACGGATTCATTTGTTCCTCTTTGACTGCCCAGGTTTTAGTGGGTTGCTGCCACACATTAAGACTGTAGGGATTAATGGCTAAAAAGCATCTGATGAGGGTTCAGCTGTCCTGGTTTTAGGGGCACTGTGTGGTTTTTGGTGACTAGGAGTCCAGTGCTGGAGACACACACACACTGGACTGAGGACTGGTGCTTCTGCTTTCCCCAGTAAGTAAAGAATAAATAAAGCAATAAATATGTTCTTTGAATAAGTCTGCCATTAAAATAATTTCTTAGCTATAAAACCAGTTCATGCTTGAAACCCCATAGCATGCAAAGGCACAAACATATCGCCTGAGCATTATATCCTTCTGTAGGCAACTGGGCTATATCCCAAATGCCAGCTTCCAGCAGGGTTGTTTTCCCCACTTTGATTTTTAATTACTGATCACATGGAAGGATGGAAAGGAAAGGACCAAGGTTTTTTTTGTTTTGTTTTTTTTTTTTTTTTTTTTTTGTTCCTCATTTAATAATTTAATTTGTATTCTGATCTTCAAATCCCAATAGCATCATGTGAAGTACAGAAACTCGGCAGGGGAGGGGGGAGGAGGGATGGAGGAGGGAGCCAGGGCTTTCTATTTCCATATGGTGAGCCTCTCTTCCTCGTGATCACAGCTTGTCATCTGTCTTCTTTTAAACTTCAGATCCCCTTTAAAAATCTTCCCAGCAAAGAATGGGCTATAAATGTGACATAAAGACAGTTCAAGTGAAGAGATTACCACGGGGTGGTTGTGAAGCATGATTTCATGACAGGATTTCTTTACACAAGGGCAGGGATGCAAGAATAACCCAAGCCACGGGAACTGCGCATTTCTGAAGTGGCAGCAGTGTTATTAATATTCTGGGGACATTAGCCTGTATATTCCCCTTTCATTTACACAGCAGACAAAATGATTCATCTTTTTCACCCCAGTCTAAACTGGGGTGACCAAAGACCACCTTGATTTACCTGGTTTTAAAAGGGATAACCATCATGGCACAGCCGAGCTTCCCACCCCGCTGCATCGCCCTGCTGGGGACTACTCAGTATTAACATCCCACCAGCAGAAGGAAGGACATTTTTCCTGTTTGGAGACTTTTTGTAAAGCAACAGCAATGTCATCTCCTGATGTACAACCACAGGAGAACAGCACAACATGGTTCACCTGAGATTTTGTGTCCCAAATGCTGCTCACATGCAACGCTTCAGAGCATCTTTCTTCACTGAGTTAATTCATGCAAACTGGGCTTCAAAGATAAAGCTAATAGTTTATAATCTAATTCAGTGTAATGAAAGCTTCCCTGCAGCTGATTTCCATGTATGCCCCACACAGTGGGTTGCTGCTGTGGGTGTGTGGAGGCACAGCATTCCCAACAGCTGATTCCTTGGGAATACTCTGGATGCGGTTAAAACGTAACAATTCCTGCAGAAAGGCCTCACTTCTCACCCCGTGGTCTGCTCCTGCAGAAATGGTTTGCACTGCTGGTGGGGCAGTAGTGCCATGGGCCATGTCTGGTACCGGGAGGGGATTTTTGGGGAGCAGTGAGGGTGTGCACAGCCAAAAACTGTCTCCAGAGCCCTTCACAGGCGTGCCACAAACACTGCCTGGGCACGGGGTGTGTGGCAAGAGCCAGCACAGTCCCATTGTAGGGAGGGAGATAGGTTCATTGAAATGTGGGAGTTCCTGGCTTGGGTCAAGGTGTGTTCCTGATTTTAACCTTGCAATCAGCTGCTGGAGGTCCCTGCACACTGACATAGCCAAAGCATGCTCTATACTAGAGCCATCACTGCTTTCTCTCCTTGTCCCAGAGACGTGTTGCAGGGAAGACCCAGAAGACAGAGGCACAGGCTGCCCAGGGCACTGCTGTGGTGCCATGGCACCCAGCCCACAGCTCGGAGGGGACTTGGCTGAGGCAGCTCCGTCCATCCAGGTAAGGTGGTGCAGGTACAGGAGCTCCTGTGGGGAGATACAGCCATGCAGCCCCTACATCCCACTGCTCCTGCCCACCCAGCCCTCACCTCCCACTGCTCCTGCCCACCCAGCCCTGCCCAGGGCTGCTTAGCAAGTGCCTCTTTTTCCTTCCCTCCCCTCCTGCAGATGACAGGGAAGACATCAGGTCACCCCCGTGCAGTACCTGCTTCAGACAACTCCAGGCCACCGCCCTCTTGGAAACCCCACTGGCCCTACAGAAAGTGTTCCAGGCCCCAAAGTGCCCAGGTGGCCCAGCCCCGATGGGCTGTGCCAGGGTTTCCTGATGTTCCTGCTCCGTTCCGATGAAACATTATACAGAAAGATATAGGCAAGGCATTACACTCACAGCCTTTGCCAACAAGTTATGTTTTAATGTAATTTAACTGTAATCTCAGAGTGTTTTTGTTAGCTATAATTAGTAAAATATGTCTGTTTTCTGTGTTCCTTGAAGATGTCTGAACTCCTGCCAGTTCCCTATAGTTTTTCTGACATGCAGAGTAACAAGCAGACCACCAAAATGTATTTACCAATAACTGTTTATTTACATTCCATGAAATCTAATAACATTTGCTGCCTTCATTCGGGATAAATGCTGGCCAAAGTGTAAAGCATAAAAAAATAAACACTGCCTTACTTTCTAACCCAGTCCACAGAATATTTTATTTTTGCTCAATTTGCCCTGCCTGTTAGCATTTTGGCATTCTGCTGCTTAGAAGTTGAAAAAAAAACCTAAAAAGGTTGAAAAAGTTCTGTAATGTATCTTCCTGTTCAGTCCAAAACCTTGCAGGGATTTCCTGGACATTTTATTTTTTGTTTCAAAGTCTGCACAAGGCTGGTATTTCATGTCTTTGTTTTCAGATCTCACAAGTGTTTGAAACCATATTGCAGAGAAAATATCCAGGGCACTAAACAGCAGCAGTAGTTGGTGTTGCACCAGTGCCAGTGTAAAGCACTTCTCCTTCTCCCAGAGTCAGGGGCTTTGCTGGTGTAAAAATACTCAGAATTAGGTCTGTATCTTGTTACTAACCAAATCTGCTCTTGTTCAAGAAAGTGTAACTGAGGGCAGAGTTGTCATCTCAAATCTCAAACAGGTTCCTCTCCTCCTGTATCTGGTTTTGTTTATATGAGTACATGCTTGCTCGAAGCCCACAGATTCAGATGGTGCAGGGAGGAGAGGTCACATACAACAGCTGTGGGCGGTACCCACAGCTGGCAAAATCTGATGCAACCCCGTTAATGTCAGTGATGCCTTCTCCTAGCCCAGCTGGGGGGTGGGCTGGTGTTTGTGTCCGGCTCTGTAACGCCCAGCACGGCATTAGTCTTGGAGAGCATCGCAGGAGTCGGGCACATGCAGAGCAGCTGGGTGGACTGTGGCAGGCTGTGTGTGCACAGCGGGTGCCAGATGTTCCTGGTGTCACTGGCATGTTGTGCCACGAGCCAGGCAGAGCTGGGCAGAGCAACAGCCTTTTCTGAACTGAGCAGCGAGATGGGTTTGAGAAGGAACCAAAGTCCCTGAGTCTCCTGCGCTGATCTCACAATGTGCAGCATGCGGAGCCCCTGAACGTCACTGCAGTCCCTCCCAGGGCAGGGACAGCCAGCACAGCCTGGGTGGCTGCAGCTGCAGGGAGCCTAAGACCTCATCCATTTGACTGTTGCTGCTCCTCAGCTGTGGTGCCAGCGCCCTGTGTCTGCCCTTGCTGGGCTTCAGGCTGTGCCCGGAGTGTGGAGCGTGGAGCTGGCTCAGGGCTGCAACCAGCACTCTGCAGCCAGCCCTGGGCTTTCATCCTGCCTGAAGGACTGTCCTTGTGAATTCACCCAGCCCAGCCACATCTCTCTGGCATGGGACTCTGGGGGCCTTTCACACCATCTAGAGAACATTTATTCAACTAGGTCTGAGGTGTGAGAAAGCTTGGTTATTCTTTGGAGGGCCAGCTGTGGTGTCTTTGGAGGAACCAGCTCCTAGAGGAGCCCCAAACCACAGGTAAGACCATGGTATTGCTGTAGCTTTGGAGAACTCACTTTTAGAGATGCTCCCTGGGAAGCCATCTCCAGTTTTACTGCTGACACAACTGGTACCTTGTTAAAGCAGAGCCTTCTGCACTGTTCTGGATGCTTTCAGTTAAGGAACTCCATAGACTGAATGTTAACAAATTAAGCTTCACATTAACAGAGTTCTCCAGGAAATTTTGAACAGCCCCATTCTGTGGCAGAGATCATAGGAGACATCCTCAACTCCGTGTTTCCAAACTGCCTTGGGCTCTCTTGTCTCTGTATTAGCAAATTGAGGGCAGAACTTTCCCTGCCTTCAAATGACAGCAAAATTTAAAAGATTCTGGGGGGGGGTCCTTCAAAAATATCAGGATCAAAGGTAATAAAAGTGAAACTCAAAATCCAATCCAAGCAAATACAGCTGTTGGTGTGGGATGAGGAGCCTGCACTGTCATCATCTCCCTCTGAGCTCAACAGTGGTGGCATGGAGTAACAAATTGCCAGTCTACCCAGGCTTCTGGCACAGCTCAAGTATAGATCCTTTGGGATACTTTTAAAAAAAAAGAATATAAAAAAAAAAGAACTCTGAAAATTATCAGTTACCCCATAGAAATCTGTGATTTCTTTTGTTGCATTTCTGTAATTCCTGTCCTTTTCTAGCTTCTGCTTTCTCACGTGTAAGGCTTGCATTGGCACTGGTTAGATGCTTGGGGAGTGGAGGAAGGAGAGGGGTTCAAAATGCATTCAAAAACTCCAAGGAAACTCCTCTCCTACTGCCCACGCTGAGCAGACAACACACGCCTCAGCATTCCACCAGTGTCCCGGTGGGATGCTCAGTAAATTGAGCTGCAAATAACCCCATAAACTGTTTACTGCTGAAATCATGTGCCCTAAAGTAAAGAGCTTTCAAAAGCAAGTGTGCAGAGATGCAACACGACTTGATGGGCATGGAGAGGAAACCAGCCGAGAGGGGGGTGTGCTTGCACAGCTGCTCCTGCTCCTCCAGGGCCAGTCCTGCCCCTTCAGGACCAGTCCTGTCCCTCCAGCACCTCACACTGAGGTAACCCAGTGCTCCCTCAGCAGCTGCTTTGGTGGATGGTTTTGTGCTCCATTAAACCACCTGGTGCTGGGCTCAGCCATTGGGGTGCTGCCGTGAGACCCACCCACTGGCCAAGTCAAGGGGGTTGGTTTGGAGCATTAAGCACTGCTGTGAACCAGCCCTGGCATGTTAGAGGTCAAGAGTATTTCCTGGAGAAGATAAATACTGGGAAGGGAGAAACAAAACAGAAGAAGAAAATTGGCATGTGCCAACAGAAGGAAAAACCAGAAGAAAATGCTTCCATCCCATGTTTGCAACCAAACTGTCCTGAGGTGTTTGCTGCGCTCAGGGAAGATGTGGCTTTGGAGTGGGAGAGGAAATCACCTTAGGACTTCTGAACCACAGGAAAAAATTGGGAGACAAAGGCTAAAAATAACAAACCCAGCAATAACAAAATGCCTTGGTAGAGGGAGATTTCCTTCATCACATGAACGTGACAGCACAATCCCCAAACCCCTATTCATCAGCTGCTTTACTGCAGATTCTGGCTCTTTATCATTTAAACTGGAAATGTCTCTATTTTCTATCTCTAAAAGCAACAACAGATACCTAGTGTGACAATCTGGGCTCTTTGACAGTGGTGGGAGAAAAGACCCAAGCCAGGCTGAGAGAGCTGGGATTGGTCAGCCTGGAGACGCGAAGGTCCCAGGGAGACCTTAGAGCTTCTTCCAGTGCCTAAAGGGGCTCCAAGAGAGCTGAAGAGGGACTTGGGACAAGGACATGGAATGACAGGGCAAGGGAGAATGGCTTTAAGCTGAAAGAGCGTAGGTTTAGATTAGATACTAGGAAGAAATTCCTCCCTGTGAGGGTGGGGAGGCCCTGGCACAGGTTGCCCAGAGAAGCTGTGGCTGCCCCTGGATCCCTGGAAGTGTCCAAGGCCAGGTTGGACGGGGCTTGGAGCAACCTGGGCTGGTGGAAAATGTCTCTGTCCATGGCAGGGGGTGACCTTTAAGGTCCCTTCAACCCTTATAATTCTACAAAACTGCAACATGGCAAAAATTATAAATAAAGCAGCCCAAGAACATTAAGTTGTTATAATTTATTGGAACCTGTTAAAGTAGACTGGTCTGCTTTTTTCCTTTGCAGTTGGGATTCTCTGTGAAGGTGTGTGGAGAGTGCAGAACTGGATGGCTTGAGAGGTCACCTGGCCGAGTCCTTCTGCCCCCGGCTGAGTGTCGGCTTCGAGCCTCTGTAAAATGCTCAGCAGAGAAAGTAGGTCAATCTCTGCTCACAAATGCACCTCTTACATGTCGCCACTTCTAATGAAATTAGGGAATGAACCAGTATTAAAAGCTGGGCAAAGGAGATCAAAACTTGGTTGAACTCTCATAGGGACAGCGAGTCCAGCTGTAGCTACTGACTAGTCCATGTGTAAAAAAACTTTAGAAATAAAATAAAATAAAATGGGCCTGTGTGTTCTTAGAGAGAAAAAAATAGCAAAAGCAAGGGGAAAAAAGAAATTACCTTAACATAACATTTGGTGCAAACATGGCCCTGGAGCCCTCCTTGTCTGTACCTCCACCCCTGACTCTTTGCTCCCTCTTTCCAACACTCCAGCTATTTTGTTTTTGGGTAATTTATTTCACAATCAAAAGCTACTTTTCAAGAAAAAAAAATAAAACAACAACCCAAAAAGCTGTCTGACTCACCCAGCAGGACCCAGTCTAGTTTGGATGCAAACACTGGGAAAACAGCAGTTGGGTGTGGGAGCAGCTGCTGGGGCAGCATTTCTGGGGTGTCGATTCAGCCCTGACCAAAAAGGGGTTTCTTTTTTGCTTCTTTTTTTTCCTTTCCTTTCTTTTTTTTTTTTTTTTCCCCTTAAGTACCCCGACAATTAGTGGTTAAAAGGTCACTAGTAAAAATGAGTTTTGTGGTTTTGCAACTTTGCATTAAAAAAACCACCACGCTTCTGGCAGCACGTCCCCCGTTGGCAGCCTTTCCACAGACAGAACTGAATAAGCACGAGGCTGAAAAGCCTGTTCACATTGGTCCCTCTAGGTCAGGCTTTCCTTGCCTTAGCAGAGTGTTTGGGAGTTTGTGTTGCACCTGCCTGCAGTACATCTGGCTGGAGAATTTAAAAAAAAAAGCAGGGGTTTAATGTTCCCTTAGTTCCAGCTTCTCACCCTCCGTGAACCCTGCAATATATCATTTGCAATTAAAATATAATGAAATCAAATTGTGAGATCATTTCAAAGTTAGTGACCCCGGTGTTTAACAGGTTGTGAATGTTTTTACAAAGGCTGAGGTGATAAAACTATTTTATTCCATACTCTTTATCCTTCAGAGACCTCAGAGTAATAAACAATTAAGTTAAATTCAAACTAACTGTGGATAACAAATTCTCTTTTATTGGGTGTCCAATACATTACTTTTTTTTCTTTGTGCTCTTAAAGAACTGGGACCCAGGCTTGAGGTGTTATCAGAGATGATGAAAGCAACTAAACATTACAGTTCCACTTAAGGTTCTGCAATGAGAAATTATATCAGATACAGCCTGGAGGGGATCTGACCCTGTCTAATGGTCCAGGGTCTCAAGGACTTCCAAACTGGGGTTATTTCCACCAGGACATCGGGGGCCAGGTGCCTTGTTAACACGTTAGGGCATGTCTGAAGCTTCACTGAGCTCCATGGAAGAAGCACCAAGTTGTTGTATGAGATGTTGAACTTCTCAGCCTAATTTCTCATGGATTTGGCCTCCCTTCTGGTCCCACTACAGCTTCCTCTCATCTCCATGACATAACCCAGCTGCCTCTCTCTGTAGGAGAGCCTTGAGTGCAGTGGCATTTATGAGGTTTTTCAGTAGGATATTTTTACCAAACAATTACCAGTGTTAGTGACCAGCCCAATCCATCTTTGGACTGGCTCTGGTCTAGAAGTGAAATGATGCTTTCTAAACACTTGTTACAGAGATGTAATCCATTTTCTTCCTAATGGGCAAGATGACTTTGGCAACATCTTGGTGGAACTCCAAGCACATTGGAAAGGAACAGCAGCAGCATTTTTTTCCTTTAACAAACCAGCATGTCATTTCTACACTTTCAAATCAGCTCATGGTGGAATCCATAGCAAAACAATTAAGTAATAAAGGAAAAATCCCTCCGGGTATGGATTTCCTGATGAAAGCAGACTGGAGAGCAGAGTGCTCATGTCCAAGGGCACAGCTTCTCACTCTTTCACACCCAGAAGTTCCCAGAGCCACAATGTTGGGGTGAGTTGATGAGGAGAGCATGAAGGACAGTACTATTGCAAACAGCAAAAAATATTAGACACCACCTGTGTAAGACAGGTGGGACTCATTCAGGAGTGAGCAGCAGGAGGAGGGAAAGCTCCCAGGAGAAGAAATCCCATTGGTGGAGCACACCAAAGTGCTGAAATAAAAGGAGAGTGGAGAGGAAAAGCCAGCTGGGGCTGAAAAGCTGGGGCCAGGACCCTCAAAGTATGTGGCTTGTTTGCATGAGCCAGGGAACTTCTTATTTTCAGTGGAGATTTCTCTCAGAATGTATAAAACCCAAATTGCCTCCAAGCTCTTGGCTGAAATGCTTGAGCAAGCCCGAATTTTGTCTGTTTTTTATAATTCTTTTCTGTAAAGCACAGCAATCCATCCCAAGTAAAAAGTGATGTATTCCTCTTGTAAGCAAAGCCTAACACAGACAAAACACCCAGGGGCGTGTAGGCAGCCTGGAGACACTGCAGGACAGCCCAGAGCAGGTGGAGCAGGTTGGGTTCAAAATAACCCATGAAACACATGTTCAGGTCCACCTGAACAGACTCTGGATTCATTCCAACAGCTAGGCCATCACATGCATCCTCCTTCAGCATCACAGACTGATGCTGAAATCCCAAGTTAAGCAGTTTGAGTGAAGCTTATCAAAGAACAACACCGAGAAGACGTGGCTTGGCTTGGCCATTTCACCTCATTTCATGTATCACCTCAGAGTGGAGAGTTCAGGGATCAGTACATGAAAAAGGGAAAAAATGATCTCTTTTCTCTTTGGATGATGGTCCCCAGGGACAAGCAGATTTTCTCCAGCAGCCTCCCATCCCACCCAACCTGTACCATCGACCGCTACACCAGCCACTTGGGAAATGGGGAATTCATTAAAAAATTGACACTTGCCCTTGCTACTGTAACTGTGGCAGGATTTACAGTGTTGTTTTGAAGGGATCCAGGGATCTGTGGCCCATCCATATGGAAACACATGGGGGCTGATGGGGGCTGGTGCCAGGGAAGGAGGGGAGCTCAGGTCGGGCCGTCTCCTCCTGCTCCCAGCCTCGGTTGCTTGCGAGATGCACGCTGCTCTTCTTTCATCTCTTGGATTCAAATCCACCATAATAAATAAAATTCTTCCTGTCTGAAAGATACATTAATTTCGGTGGTCTCAAAAGTAATGAAAATAAATACTTGACTTGGCATGCAGAGCCCCGACTGGAGCGAGGAGCAGAATGTGTGTACTTGGAGCTGTTTTTACAGGAACATAAGCTGTGGAAAAAGCTTGGCTTTTCTCTCACGGGTTCCCTATGTCTGAAGAAAAATGGAGAGATTTGAGAAGTTCAATCAAATAGAGAGAAACATTGTCAAATATGAGTTTTCTATCTTGGTTTAAATGCTTTGAAAACCGCACATCAAAGCTTCACAGGGGGAGGCACTGCCTGAATCCAGCGGGATGCTCAGGCCAGCCCTGGCACAGCACTGGGTCTGCTGATGGAGAGGTGGCAGGACTGGCCTCTATCATTTCAGGCCTTTTTATAACACAGATGAGGAAATTGCAACAAAAGCAAGGTTAACTCAATCAAAAGGAACCTCAAACCACCATTCACTGTGGCTGCGGTTGGACGAGCGTGATCCTGCTGCCCTGGGGGTAAGTTGCTGCTTGCTGGTCAAGCCAACAACCTTGGTGCTACCAGTGCTGCCCCCAGCGTGCTTTCTTCACGTGGCTGGGGGAATGGAGAATGGCACCCTGACAAAGTGAGATATGCTCAGGCCTGCTCGGGATTTGAGTCCAGCCTTTTCCTCCCAGGCACATTCCAGAGTGTTCTGCCTGGTACCCAGGCCTGGGGGCTGCCAGTGCGGGGGAGCCTGGGCCTTTGGGGCTGCTCTGCACAGCTCAGAATGGTCATGTCCACTTGTGCTTCAGCTGCCTGTTGACAGCACAGAAGGTCTTCTGGGCCCCCTCAGCCAGGCGTGCACACACACACATGCACACACATGTACACACATGAGCACACATGTACACACAGAATCATTAAGGTTGGAAAAGATCTCCAAGATCGTTAAGTCCAAACTTTGACTGAACCCCACCTTGTCCCCCAGCCCAGAGCACTGAGTGCCATGTCCAGTCATTTCTTGAACAGCTCCAGGGATGGACACTCCACTGCTTCCCTGAGCAGCCCCTTCCAATGCTCAACCACCCTTTCCATGGAGAAATCTCTTCCTGATGCTGCACCTGAACCTCCCCTGGCACGTGCCCATACACATGCACAGACAAACATCTCTTGCTTCTTCCCTTCCCATGCCCTGCTGAGCCCATTGGGCAGGGCAGGAGGCGTTTGGACACTCAAACTTCCCTTCTGCAGCTGCAGGGAGTTTGGATCATGGTGTCAGGCATTTGAATGTGACTTACACCAGAGGAAGAGAGGAGGAGGAGGAGGTGGGGATGGCCGTGTCTGAAGCAAGCACACACCAGAGGTGCCCTCAGTAGCCAAGTCTCTGCACAGCTGTTGCTGCTGCAGCAGTCGAGGTTGCTGAGGCTGCCAGTGCAAGCACTGACACATCTGACCCTGGCAGGGGGGGCACTGGCACAGAGGGGCCCAGAGCAGCCACTCCAAAGCCAATGGGTGCAGTAGCCCACACCAGCAAAAAGCCGAGCCCTTCACCCAAATATTATTGCTACTTACTATGAAAGTGGGTTTCTCAGTCTTGTTTCTAGAATGATGCTTATTTTTTGAGCATAGGTTGTAGCCAGGTGGGGGTTGGTCTCTTCTCCCAGGCAATCAGCAGTAGGACAAGAGGGCACGGGCTTAAGCTCT